>JALNIO010001920.1:39292-54094 GCA_023509875.1 Rugonectria rugulosa | reverse complement strand
TTTTTTTTTTCCGAGAGCTCTTCTGCTCTTCAATACCTGGCTACGTACGGAGTAGGTAGTATTCAGTTACCCACGTTTCCTGGGCCACACACTCTCTTGGAAAGCGCCGGCATTCGTTCCACTTTATGATGGACAAGACGGTTGCATGATTTCAGCCTGGTTCAATCTGGTCGAATTCGATACATTTGGCTGCCTAACCTAGGCACTGCCAGACCAAGCAACCTCAGGTCTCCGGTTAGTTGGCGGATGTAGCCCAGCTCATCGCGTCCCATTTCATTTCTGAGGTACCCTTGCATTTTGAGTTGTTGCTCGTTTACGATGCGTTTCGGAATATCCTTTACTCATCTCAGCCGAATTGTCGAATACGTCGTTTCTGTCAAAAGACTGAGTACCTCTCAGAACCCGCAAACAATTTCACACACGCCATTAGTTAATCTTCATTTCCATTACTATGACTCCTCCTCCCGCTCGTCGTACTCCTCCCTCCCCTCCCCGTAGAGCACCTCGCACACCCCCGCGAGCGGAATGTCCATGACCGCGTCCGTCCCCTCGCCCCAGACCTCGCGCCACCTCAGCCTCCCGTCCCCCCGCACCTTGCGCTCCCTGTTCCTGAAGCCCCCTCCGCGCAGCCTCCCCTTGCCGTCAATCTCGGCCAGGTGGCCCGCGCCGTCGACCACCGTCTCGACGCTCGTCAGCGGCAGCGTCAGCATCTCCGTGTTGTAGGCGGCCAGCGCGACGTAGATGTAGCACAGCGTCATGACGATGAAGGCGGGGATGGCGAGCGCCCACCAGCGGTTCGGGTAGTAGTAGATGCCGAGGGCGTGCAGGAAGGGTGACGGGAGGTAGCCCCAGAGCAGGTAGATGAGGAAGGTCAGGCTGCTGAAGAGGTACAGCACGAAGCCGTAGTACTCGTACGTGGGCACCTTGGGCGCCGCGCGGGGGACGGGCGCGAGCGTGTTGTCGTCGTCGGACGCGTCGGGCGTCGTCGGACGCGACGGCCGCAGGAGGGACGTGAGCGACGGCGAGGGGGGAAGCGGCGTGGGAGGCCGGCCGTAGAAGGGGGGCGCGAAGAAGTTTTGCGACGTGATTTGGCGGGGCGGCGATTCCTCGCCCGAGGAGCTGGCCGACTGGTTGTCGGAGAGGATGTCGTCCTCGTCGTCCGAGGTGAAGGACATGACGATGCTGTGGTTGGAGTTGAGGAGGAAATGGGATGTTTGGGAAGTTGAAGTTATCTAGACAAGTTGCATCGTAGACAGGTGCCTGTACCTTACTGTGGGTCAAGGGTCTCGCAGAAGTCATGATTGATTTTCGAACACCCAAGCAACCAAGGAACCCAGTATTTTTACATGTATTTTTGCGTCCTTACTTTTGACATTACACCTTTTCTCTATTTCTCTCATCTAACGTAGGTACTTGATATCGTGTACCCGAGAGTATTTGCCGCTGCCCGTCACTCATATACGTCGCTTAAAAAAGCTTCTAAAAATTGAACATCAGCGAGCTTAATTTGACCCCTAGCAATCAACTTCTACACATCAAAGTCTTTAGCACTTCCAGGATTTAGTCAGTTCCCTCTGATACGATTTGTTGAAATACTTTCAAAAATCCAAAGAAAAGTCCCATTATGCATCCCTCTTAAAGTCCTTGTGGGTAATGTCTATTTTTACTGAAAACATACCTACTCAAATCCTCGAGCCGAGGCTCATACCGTCTCGCCCAAGTATGGGCAGACGTCGAAGTAAGAAAGTCGTCAAAGTGACTATGTACAGACACCTAGTATGTATAAGAAAACTCATCATCATTAATAATCCTCCCCCTCCTCTTTCTCTATGTTGTACACGGCGCATAGAATCCCTGCCCGCCTCACCCGTCAATCGGGCATCTATAATCCCGCTCTCGTCCCAGTGCGTTATCCTGGCGCTCCTGTAGCGCGTCCAGGCAGCTCTGGTGATATATGTGTCGGCACGCTAGCACCACCAGCGGCCCAAGAGGCTGCTGCTTGCCGTTTGCAACTTCAGCATCACCAGGCTCGATCAGCATACTCGACGGCCTTGTGTCGACTCCCTTGCCCTTAGCCCTGCTGTCCGACTCGCCGTTTTGGCCCTTAGCCCGTTCAGCATTGTCAGCCTGCCTCTCTTTCCTTCTCCTTTCCTCAACCACCTGCTTGTCCTCCCATGCTTCAAACACAGAGCCGCCAGCCACGCCGGGGCCCCAAACTCGCCGGTTGCATGCCTCACAAGTTGAACCTCGCGGGCGCCACCCTCGTTGTCTTAGTTCGACCGACTGCTTGACATTGACAAACAGACTGCGCTCTAGGAGTCTGTTGGATAATCGCAGAATGGATTCCTCGTATGCATATGCCGAAAAGATTGATGCCAATACTCCTCGAAGATCGGCAAGATTGGGTGACGATGCAGCAGCTTGTGTCAAGAACGCTCGAAGAATACGGAGAAACGACAAGTTGGCCCCGGCATTTGTCAAGAGTTTGGATCCTGGCTGCCCGCCTGTTTGGCTGGATGTTGCTGTCAAAAGTGCCGTAAAGGTGTGTTGAACAAGAGAGCGAAGAAGGGCAAGAAGCTTCTCGCCGTCGAGAGCATCATCTTCGTCGGCTTGATCAATGGCTGAGGTGATCACGGGGGAAAGATCTCGCGTAACTCGTACACAGGCCTCAATCAAGCTCAGCCAGAGAGCCTCATCAGCAGACAGCGCCTCGGCCGCTGATTTGTTCTTCTTCTGAACCACAGTAGTCCTCTTCGACGTTTTTGTCTGTCCCTGACATAGCCAGATGCCAACGTGGACATATTTCTGCAGTGCCTCAAGCAAGTCTTCAAGATCAAATCGCAGATTGACAGCGTGCGCTTGCTTCTCGCTACCTGCCAGGAGACCTTGCATGGCTGATTCCAGAGTGCCGAGGTGCTTCACCAAGCGATCCATTGCATCTTTGACTTGCCCTTCACGAGCCATGAGAATCACTGCAGCGTCAATAACGCCTGTCTCTTCCATAGTAGGAATGAGCTTCTCAAGTCTAAGATCCGTGGACTGTACCAGCCCGATGAAATCAGAGACGTGTGCTGGCTCAAACTTGCACATAAGCTGAACATAGCGTTCAACTAGGTCTCGTTCAGGGGTAGGGTTCTCCTCTGAATGGACCTCACTGGGCTCTAAGAGGGTCTTCAAATAAGCATGCTGCAGTTCAGGTTCGTCCGATGCAGAATCCAGAATGTGTTGGTGAAGCGCCTTGCCTTGCGACGCAAGAATGCGGGCAGATTGCTCAGCATCAAGCTCAAGCAAATCTCGAGCATGTTCTTTGACCACTCCAAGGACCTCATTAATCTGGCGACTGCTCAGTCCGGCATGGGGTCGCAGGCAATCGCCGATGCACTCAAAGACCATTTCTTGCTCCTCGGTATCCTCAAAGTAAGTCTGCACCAGCTTACCATACTGATGGTCGGTCTTGTAGATGCGCTTCAGAATGCGATAGAACCCAGCTCTCTTGAAGAGGGGCATGAGCGTAGGCATGTCGGATGGCTGGTAGACTGAGAGTAGATACTCAGCGCTCAGCTGAGAATCCTCTGCGAGATCAACTCCTGGATAGTTGCAAAGTCCAGTGAGAACACGCGAAAGAGTTGTGCCGGGGAAGAGCAGATATTGTGGGAACTTGGGCAGGTTTCGCGCAATGAACATGTCCAGGTAGATCGTATCTTCCGCAGCAAAGTCATTGTTGTTCATCACATCGAGCAGAATCGAGACGATGTACTGACGGTTGATGGTAAGCCCAAATATGTGTTCCTCTGGCAACTCGCCCTTCAAACCACCATTAACGTGCTGCTGCTCAGGCGAATCGTTTAGGAATGGGTCCTCAAACGCCTCATTCAGGGCGCTCAAGAAACTCGGCGCATCAAATTTGAGGATAAGGCGTAGATACGGAAACGAAGGCTGTGTACCAGCTCCGGGCATGGTGAGAAACTCATTGCCGCCGACTTTGGGCCAGGTTATGGTTTGGCCTGAGAACAAGAACCAGTAAATCTCGGCCTTTGCCTTCATTGCGACATCGTCGCTCAAGATGTCTCCGGTAGGATATATTCGGCCCGTCAAGGTGTAGGAGAGGTATGGGAAGATCTTGAGTGCGCTGATACTGTAAAAGTCATCAGCTATATTTCCTGGGACAAAGTCCCCATTAGCCATCAAGGGTATCAAAAGGGAGAGCAGATCGATCATGGGAGTGATGTAGTCCTGCATGGCCTGGTTCCACACGTAGATGAGTGCATCGTATAGGCTGTGCTGCTTGCACAACAAAGTGATTTGATCCAGATCAAGTGTCGCGGTCTCCATGTGGCAGATAACCTCTTCCAGCCTGCTTTCCCAACCTTTGGCAACAAAGTGCGTTACCATGTCTTTGACGATAGCAGGAGGCACCATGGTGATTGTCCGCTCCAGGATATACGGCTCGAGGCATTCAAGAAAGATGCCTGATATGTCCGCATCTTCATACCACTCGTACATCTCGTCGAACAAAAAGTCTATGTTGTCGATACTCTGGCAAGCTCCAAAGCAGGTTTCAGCCAGCTGCTTCATGTGGTCATCGTCTGCGTTTTCGGGGTGCTTCTGTCGCTGACCAAAAGCATACTTTAATGATGCACTGATGATTTCCATAATCTTGTCTCGAACCATGGTATGTCGCAAAGTTGAATCCTCGGGAAGGCCGACTGTGAGTTTGTCGGCATCGCCAGTGTAGTAAGATGTCGCGAGTTGGATTGCTCCGATGTAGTCGCCATTTTCCATCATGGCAATTAATCTGTCCGCCCAGTTGGAAAGTGCTCCGATCGAGACCTCATTGAAGCCCAAGAGGAAAATCCTGCCTTTGTACGCTTTGAAACTCATGTAAAAGGCATCTGCCACCACACCGTGCATAGACGAGTCGTTCTCGTCAAGTTGCTCCACGAGGTTATGCAACTGCTTTGAGAATAAATCGGCATGATAGATGTACTTTTGCAACAGATCAAAAGCTTCCGTCATCCGCATCGACCTGTCCTCGAGGATAATTAACCTCTGCGAGATGGTGAGAACAGCAAGTACGGAGCGGCTCAGCCACTGTATGGCGACGACAGCCTCCTCGCACTTCCATCTACTTCTTGCCTTGAATCGGAAGGAAGGGGGCTGATCCTTGTCCTCGCGAGGGAGCTCATCCACATCCAGCACCGTGAGAACATTTGACCAGCAGTAAGCGAGCTTTACCTTTGAGATGTCGCTGCCTGTGTGAGGGTCAGGGACCTTGAGCTGAACAGCAGGGAACCACGCGAGACACCCAGTCATGGCGCTATGGGCAGGAACCTCCTTTGGACGTGCAGATTTGTGCTGTGTTTGCGCGATGGGTGTGGTCGAGACGATCACGAGAAGGTACGGCGTCAGCATAGCCGTCAACCCGAGAGTATCTGTTGAACGCTCTACGTTGCCGAGAGGCAGTGGCCCAAAGGCCAGAACAGTGCTGGGCTTGACCGTCTTCCCCGCAGGCATGGGCGCATCGGGATATCGGCCGAGAATTCGATGCGTCTTCACTGTTCGGCCCAGCGCTCCAGTGCCCCTCGTCGCCAGGTGAGAAAATGCCATGCCCCTATCATCCGCAGACACGAGAGCAGTATGCCGCGTTCCAAGGAATCCCAGATGCGTGACTGAAACATTCGTGACGTGCCCATCTGCGGTCCTATTCTTGACTTGGGAAGGGTCCAGGTGCGGAATCGTTAAGAAAGGCCGTGACACTCGGCTTGTGTCCCAGGTGAAGATGTAGCCATTCGCATGGCCTCCAGCTATGGTCGTATGGTCGGCCGAGATGGCAATGGAAGTGATCGGACCACACTCGACAGCTATATCAAATCAGTCTCAGTACTGTACAATGTCCTTTGTCTCTTACCTTTCGTGCCCGGGCCAATGATCATTTTTAAATTCTGATTGTAGTCGAAGATTAAGATTATTCCTTTCGAAGTTCCCATCACGATTGACGCCGAAACTGCGAGACATGTTGGCGATCCAAAGTTGCGCTTTCCTGCCTCGGAAAACGCCTGCCCATTGAGCTTTCGTAAACGAGTCCAGCGAACCACTTCCCAAGGCGGCGAGGGAGTATCTATATCATTTTGATCGAGGATAAACTGGGAGCTGAGCGACACATTACGACTATGCGTGGAAAGAAAGGCGGGAGATGGAGAGCGAGGTGAGTGTATGGCTGAAGAAGAGATTCGAGATTGGAACCGTCGATCGAAGGGGCGAAAGGATGGCGTGGGACTGCTTAGGCCTGGGCGCGAAGCTACTGAAGGGAGGACGCTGCTCCCAGGAGATGATACGAATGATCCCTGATGCTTGTTAGAGGGTTTTCTTAAACACGAAGAAATATTTGGTTTACCTGGACAGAAGGCGAATCATCCGGGCCTGACAAGACTGATTCCATCGGACTACCAGCTCTCCTGGGCAAGCCGTGGAGATCACTGCCTGCCAAAGAGCTTACATCCGAGCCATCTTGTTTCTGCTGCAACATAATTTCTCGATATCGATTCCTGACTGAGCCGTTTCCGATCGCGACCGGAGGCGTCGAGTGGTCATCGTTTGAGTCTTCGTCGTCGTAGTGTCCATCGAGGGAACCAACACCATCTCCACCTCCATCACCAGCCCCTTCAAGGGCATCCTTGATCGTGTCGCCATCATCTGAGGTCACGTCTCCGGCGAGAGACAAGTCTTCTGGATCGGCCATTGCTCTGTGTCTTCCATCACTGCATGCGCAAAGCACTACCGCGTTGTGGTCATGGCCCGGCGCAACAGAGGGCGGCTGGGGATGGAGCTTGTGATTGCGATAGGGCAATTGTGGTTGGGGGAGCTCTAATTCGGACTTCGGATCGATGGTCGGTATCCACGGGTTCGCAGAGTGGCCCCTCAGGTTGACGAGATTGCTGAGGGATTAAAAAGAAAGAAAAGGAATTCAGCAATATCGCGTCTTCGCAGAGAAAACAATCCCCGCCCCAAAGAGATCCGAAATTGGCGATTCGTGGCCGTCTTAAGAGCTGGGTCGAGCTTCGTGGTTCGTTCCTGTCGTATGCACTGCCGCTGGCTGTTGGCCGCTGCCTTAGAAGGCGCAGCGATGAATGGGGGCGGGCCGGGGATTGTCCGGCCCAACCTGCCCATTTTCATTTAGGAAACGTGCAGTGACGTCTTCAGCGAGGGTGCATCCCGTCGCGGGTCCCACCAAGGATCAACCGCAACCACGCGACGTATTGCTTGTGAAATTGTTCTGTATTTTTGGTCAGTCAATCTGCCTCTCAGCGAGAAGAACCAGCAATCTTCTGCCCGCCATGTCTTCAATTGGTCCTCAACTACCGCCTCATTTGACGAAACGCAAGCGGACTCCCGAGGACGAATCATCACCACAAACCAAACATCGCCGAAGCGAATCCCCGTCCAAGAACCAAGATGAAATCGACCTCGACGACTCCGACGATGACTACGGCCCTAGCGCACCTGCTCCCCAGAAACCCACCGTCGGCCCATCGCTACCACCAAGCAATAGCAATCAAGATGAGATTGATCTCGGCTCCGATTCAGACTCTGATACCGGTCCGGCGCCGCCAAAACCCAGCATAGGCCCGGCGCCGCCTCCGGCCGATCTCTCCACCCGCCCGGCGGACGATGTCGACTCGTCCTCCGACTCCGACGACGATTACGGCCCTGCTCTCCCCGGAGCCCCAAACGCTCGCAAGCCCGTCCTCGGACCACAGCTTCCCAGCGCAGAACCGCAGCCGCAGCGAGACTCCTGGATGCTCGCGCCCCCCGAAGCTTCCTCGTACTCGGAGCGCGATCCCACGCGCATTCGCAACCGAAAGTTCGCCTCCAAACCGTCGTCTTCAGGCCCTTCTACGGTCTCTTCCATCTGGACCGAAACCCCGGAGGAGAAGCTCAAGCGCCTGCAGGCCTCCGTGCTTGGGCGCGAAGATAAGGCCAATGAAGTCAGCAGTGGCCCGAAACGCTCAAAAGAGGAAGAGGAACGACAACGCAAGATTGCAGCGTCTATCGAAGCTCATCGAGGCAAGAGTCTATATCAAGAACACCAAGCTCAACGGGACAAGAGTGGGGCCAAGACTGAAGAAGAGGATGACCCAAGTAAAAGGGGCTTTGATAGGGAAAAGGATATGGCACTTGGGGGAAAGATCGGCACGGCGAAGAGACGCGAGTTGGTAAACAAGGCAGCAAACTTTGGAGATCGGTTTCAAAAAGGATCTTTCTTATAGGACAAGCAGTTGGAACAAATGCTCATTGCACGCATAATATTAGAGGCGGTTATATAGGTCGGTTGCATAAATTACAACGACGCCGAACACGTCGTAGGGTCGTCGAGAATACGAGCCAATGTCACCAGCGAAACGAATCTGTCCACGTGGGTGGAACAAGTTTTCATTGAACCATCCAACTATTGAAGAAACCACCAAAACTCCGCCGCTCCGTCCGTTCCCAGCTGAAGCCTGAATTTTCCAGCCCATGCAAGTACAATCCCACCGCTCCTCTTACAATGAAACCAGGCGTTTGAAGGCAGTGTTTCCTCCTACTACCCCTGCACCTTCCCCGGCACACGCTGACTTTACGTTGTGCCCTCACAAGGTGTATATAGCGGTCCACCAACTTGTGCTGCTTTGGAAAGGCAGTCACATTCCTCCACGTTTCTCTCAGCTGCTCAAAACTTGCACTCGAGGTGGTCAAAACGTATGCTGATCCATATGATAATTCGATCCTTATGTGTGTGATTCATGACGGTGATGCCCAACGTTATCGTTGGAAGGAGAGAAAGTCATCGCTAAAATAAAAATGTGTCGTGATATATTGAACATGACAAAAAGGCCGCCTAGATCCAAAATCAAGTGGCAATTGCAGTGCGGTTACCCGATTCCAGCTGTGACGGTGTCACTTCAGAAGTAGGAACACCGCTGCTTGGCGCCTCATTTTGTCTTCTACCAAGACGCAGAAGATTACGAAACCTGCCACCAGTGGAAACTTCTCTGGTATCCGTCTGTTGTTGGACCGGCTGGCTTGTTGACTGCTGCTCTCCGCTTGGCGTGACGTTTGCTTGTTCAGTTTGACGAGCTTCACGAGCTTCACGTATCCTGGCAGCTCTTGCGGCCAATCGGCGATCTGAAGGTTGAGTGCTACCATCTCGACCAAACCGTCTGAAAAAGACACCACGGAGACCTGTGGGAAGATTGAGGCGAGCATTGTTGCGAGGGTCAAGACTGCTGCTATTGCCTGTGGCGTCGCCACCTTCAGGGGCGGGACGGGGCTTTGGAACGTAGTAGTCGGCCTTGCACAGCGGGCAGCATGCTCGGCGGCTGGTTAACCAGGGGTCTACACAGACAGCATGGAAGGCATGGCCACACGTCAAGCCGCGAACGTCATCGTCGTCCTCCAAAGTATCAATGCAGATAGCACATGTATCGCCTGGGGCTTCGAGGCATTCAGGCGGGAGTGCTCCGTCAATGTGTTCATCGTCGCTATCTTCGCTGGAGATGCGTTGCAATTGATTGTCAGTTGTTTGATTCGTAGGCTGAGTTTCTGAATTCTGGCCGTTTTCGGTTGGTTGTGTCGGCACATCTTTTGGTTTCTCGGACTCGGTTGTGCCAGCTTGATCCTCGTTTCTATTTGCTGGTGTTCCTGCACTTGTCGAGGGACGTTCGTCGGTAGAGTCGCGCTCTTTGGAAAAGTTTGGTATAATCCCATCGGCATCCCTGACGCTGTTGGCTCGACTCGGTGACACTGAAACACCGCCAGCTGTGGGCAATCCTTCCTTTGCACGGTCGGAGACCCAAGTTTTGTATTTCATCATGGGGAACTTGTCGTTGACTTCATCCATAGTCATCAACTTCTTTTCACGGCGTCGGCGATGAGGCCTTGGCATGTTTTCCAAGGTGATCTGTTCCCCATCTTCGTTCATTCGGAGCTGTCGATTTCGAGCGTTGTATCGGAAACAATACTTGACACCAACAATGATCCTGCAAGGATGTTAGAGAAAATATTCGTCGTATTTGATGGAAATCTGCATGGTCAAAGTCTAGAATGCAAGGACAAAGTCTTACCAAAGATTCGTAAAGACGACGCCGAAACCTAGAGCAACAAAGAATAGGAGAGGCGAGCTGGAACCGTTGTTGCTGTCTTTATTATCCGACGAGCTGGTCGTGGAGGCACTGGGTTCGCTGGAGGTTGTCGCTGTGCGGGCTTCCTGGGCAGCGGCTCTGGCGACGATTCGAGTGCCCTCGACGAGAATAGAGTTGAGGACAGCCATCTTCACGGACTGACCGAAGGCCGGACAAGATTTGAGCGATGAGAAGGCGTCTCAATTTGATTCGGGGGTTGCCGTACGGGTACCATGGGCCGTGTAGAGGAAAAAAACCCACAAGCGATCTTAGGAGAGATCCGACGGGGTCGAGAAGCGGCAGAGGCGGGAGCAAAGCGCAAGGTGACGGTTTGAACCAGCAACTTTATTCTCTCAGCGGGCTACGGTTCGACGCACGAGACTCGCTCCGTCAAAGTCCGGCGTGGAAAAGGAAGCGACTCGGAGGGTAGAAAACGAGAGGGAATCACTCCCGGGGCGGGATGGCTGGATGGGAGGGATGGAGAAGGGATGGACGGGGGATGGAACGAATTATGGGTGACGGCTGGTTTGTATGGAGATGGGGTGACGAGCGGAGGCGGAGTGTTAGCAGCGCAAGTCAGAGTGAGAGAGAGTGGAGAGACAGGGAAGGCAGGGCCCCAAGGCAAGGAAACGGGAAAGTGCAGCAGAAGGCCCAGGGAAGGGAAAGGGCGACAACGCGGCCGCTGCAGGAGAACAGAGTGCAGGCGGGCGGCGGGCGCGAAGTGGGCAGGTACGAGACGGCGACTTCGTGCAGGGCGCCAAAGAAAGGGAAAGTCAGCGAGCAAGAAAGGAATGGGGCACCTCCCGGGCCGGGGGGGTTCAGGAAGGAGCAGTCCAAAAGGGCGCAATGGCGAGCGGTTAGTGGCTACAGAACCCAAAGTGTGCCAGCAGCAGAAGAATAAGTGGAGAGTCTAAAAAGCCAGGCTCAGCCAGGTAAGAGACGGAGGGGGGTCGTAAGGGACACTGTGCGAGGGTATTCTTTGGCCAGGGGGGGCAAAAAATGGTAAAAGGGAGTCTAGTCCCTTTACGGGTTCCGTCTAGATTGTGGAGGTGACGACGAGCTGAAAGCCACTATCCAAAAGTATAATGGAACCAACTGAAGGTGACGGGTGGGTGAAAAGGGCGATGGGCTGTGATCAACGGACCCCTGAAGGACGTTGGGAGTGAGGAATGTGATAACAATCCCTTCTTTTTTTTCTCCTTTGCGAAAGGGCTGTAGAATTACAGAAGTGGCTTCTGAACTGCTCTCGACCAAGACTGAGAAAGACCTGGGGGTGACAATCCCGGGACCCTGTCCTCTCTCCCTTGTCGGTGGTTGGCTAAATTTGGCCTGCCGCGCTGAGACTTCACTGCGAGTCTCGTTATCGTTGGCTTCGGAGCGGCTGCACCGTTTTGGAAGTTTGAAGTCGTCGAGAATTCGCGTATGTAACTTGCAAAGTTACAGAAATGGGAACCAAGTGTATGACGAAGGCTTTCCTCTGAAGCAGCTTGAGAGGGAATTTCCAGATGAGAAGGAACGAGGTCTGCTCTGCACAGACCAAAGTCGTGAAGAATAGTCTTGATCCGTTGCTGGTCGACGAGAAGACGGATGCAGTGTGGATGCGAGGGATCGTCGTCTGGTTAATTGCCCAATACTCTGATGAGCTCCAGCCTCGTTTTAGGTTGTAGCGGTATTTATGCCCTCGTGTAGGGAGGTGGTACAAATATAGACATGAATAATGGCATCCGAGACTGATGGTTGTTGTTCAGGTTGGGGTTCAGTGTGAACAAATATTCGGGACGAGAGTCAGCTTCCCTGAACGACTTGGAAAGGAATTGCCACTGTTTCCCGGTGCACTGCTCGCTATCCCTTGATCATGGTCACCTGGGCGATTCGATTCCAAATTGCAACGACGCATCCAGAGGCGTTTACAACTTACACGCACACGTGTGACCCGATGCCCTGAGTCGACGGTGGCTGCAACAGGCGTATCGCATTTAGCCTCGCATCAACATCAACAGAATACGCAACGTTCAGGTCTTGACTCCCCCCTCCGAAACGGAACTTGCCCTGCGGCCGTGCCGTTTCACGCGGGGGGCGGCCTTTATGATTGTCGTCTTGTTCCGTTCCCATGCTCTCCTGGGAGCGCCAGCGCCGGGTTCCAGCGCTTCCGAGCTGACGAGCCCATGGCGCAGTCGAGTCTACCCGCTCGGCCATGTGGAGCGGTATGACGGCGATCTCTGGGCGACACGGCGGCCACCACGGCGAGAGCAAATCGAAATGTGAGGGACAGAGGGAGTAATGGATGTCGTCATGTTGGATATCGACCTGTCAGACTGGTTGAGACTACGTTGCACCCTCTTCGCCAGCAAGCACCAGTGCAAGCATGAATACAAGATGGTTCAACCACTTTCTTGACCGTATTGTATACCAAGTACTTGTAGAATCTCATCCACGGTGATTAGCGAGACCAATCCATTCCCAGGCGCCATCCTTCACCTCCAGCATCGGCGCCGCTTCCGTGCATCACTGACAGGTCCACCCTTGATGCCAGCCAATTGTCTCAAGTCCCACCCGTCCCGCGCAGCATCGTCCTCAATGCCTCATCGCACTGTCCCCTCCGTTGCCCGTCAGTCCGGTAATCTTCACGAGAGACAGGATCCAACGGTGAAACCACAGATGTGGAAGATGGGAAGAGTTCTAGCTTCCCAACGGGCATTTGACTCGGGCAAAAAGCCTCAATGGTCGTTGGCCTCGTTGATCGTACGTTGAGGCGGCGAGTCCGGAGGCTTGCTCATCTTAACCAGGTGCAACTTTGACGACTCACTCATCATGGCTGCAGCAACCAGGGCCAGATCCGCAGTATTTTACCCCAGGTACCAGCCTACCTACTCCGTACTCTGACACGGCCAGTGGCGGGTGTCCGTGCCTGGCTGTCAGGTTCCGTTGTATTCGTAGCCAGCTTGGCGGTGACGCTGCGTCCAGATAGATTACCACTGTTTCGCATGATTGCAGACTCATCTACCACAGCGCCTCTCACCAATGGACCGGGACCGGGAACAAGTATTGGCACGTATCGCGCTGATACTGAGGCCAGCGGCTGACCAAGATGGAAGGAATCATGGCAGCAAGGCGGCGCTCCCCTGCCTCTCTGACACCATCGGGGGGCTGGGGGCCGAATCCTTGATGACAATAATGAGCATGGCAAGCATCCACTGTCAGTGAGCAGCTTGATTCTACAATTGGCAGCAAGCTCCATGTGTGTGTATGCCACGTTATTCCTGTTGACATGATGGCTGGTTCTCGACCTGCTCATGTCTACGCAATAGACCTGTTTGCACGACCTGTCTCCCTGGGCGATCTGTGTTGCCAGTAGCCCTTGTACAAATCTGTACGCACATCTCGGGAATGCAATGCAATGCCCCTCAGTCATCGGGTCCTGGTTTTGTCTCAGGATCACGGGGGGGAGGGAGGTGAGCAGGATGGGAAAGAATAGCTTCGCCACACGGAGAGCTGGAACATTGGTGTGAAAAGGGCCGCGTTCTCACTCAGTTCTCTCGGGTGGGATTTGAAATCAAAAAGTGGTCGCTTGACAATGACCAGGCCGCGTCTTTGGCGGTCGCCATGAAACACGGTGGGTTCAGCCGGTTCGGTGCCTGTGGCCGCAATTCCAAGAACTCGCGTCGCCGAGAGGTTCGTGTTTATGGTTCCAAGGTGAAGGAAGGGTTTGATTCAGTCAATAACCAGTTGACGCGACTGTTTACGACAATCCTCTTGGCATCTATATGCGTACTTGTATGCATGTCAGGGAAGCAGGAAGACTACTGTACTTACACGTAGCATCACTGTTGGAGCACTTACACAGCAACGCAGGCATGCTAAACATAGCAAAGATGACCCAGACGTCTGCTACAGGGCCTTGTATCAAATCTGAATTCGACCTAGATGTAACGGAAGTTCGTCCCGTTTTCCCATCTCAACATCTGGTAGCATAGCGAGGACGGTATCACAGTGCATCCGTCGTCACGTTCACACTGAGATGACCTCCCCCCAAGCCCCCCAATCCCCCAATTCAAGCTTGAAAATGGTGTGGATGGGTGGACTCTCAAAGGCCCTCGCCCAGTTGGATCGCTTCTTCAACCTCCAAAGGGTGCACGGGCTCTAGTTCAAGCCCAGAAGGCACTTTGGTAGGCCTGTAGCCGCTCACTCACATCACTTTTTTCACCCCTCGCATCGCCCTGTAAACCCGGTTCCTGATTGCGGCCTCGGTTGGTGGCCCGGTGTGCTTCGTACATACGGGCTCATTGTTGTGTTTGACGTTCCGTTATGTTGGCCTACCATTCCGGTCGTGATTGGCTCAGCTTGCGATCTCGATGCTTCTCGACCTCGCAGGAGTTCGTCAGAGGAGTTGCAATAGTCCCGTTTGGATATCTCTAGAGGCACGACGCGGGGAGCTTGAGGACCATTCGTCAAGCAGGCGTTCGGGATATTCATGACGACCTACTGCACGTTAGTCTTGGAGTCCCGAACCAAGTCGAAGTCAGTCAGCGCATGCACTTTTCTCATCCGTCACCAAAAAAAAGTCAGATGTTGTTTGTTTGGCTCGTGGGATGCGGAAGAGGCGGCTCATTCGGCTGCAACGGGAACCATAAAATGGCTCTTCGGG
>JALNIO010001920.1:17538-39160 GCA_023509875.1 Rugonectria rugulosa | reverse complement strand
TTTTTTTTTTCCTTTTTTCCCTTTTGCAGGCTTTCCCGCTTTTCGCTTCTGGCTCCGAAAGAATCACCTTACTGCTAAACTCCGCCGGTGCCGGCAGTTGTGAAGATCATGTTCGTTTATGTTCTGGTTCTCAACGGTGCTATGACGCTATAATTCTCCATGACCAAGAAGCTCAGTCAGACGACCAATTCGTCCCACCGCTGCACATCTCTGGCGGTGGATTGACAGATGAGGGAAAAGCGAAGGACTGTGGCATAATCTTTAGTTGTCCATCAAGAGTCAAGTTTATTTGGAATCAAGCCAAGCGTGGCTCAGCAGGGTTGGCAGTTTTGGCCTGCTTGGCTGTGCAAGTGGGATACGACCTCGGAACACCAGATAGGCTGGATCTTGACGGCCAAGGCGATTGGCAAGGCTCTTGCAGGTCAGCCAAGCGGCCATGCAGTGATATCAGTACTATCTCGACGTGAATGACACCTAGATGCTTCATTAGCCTCAACAGATGCCGCACTCGTGGGTTCCTATGTAGTTGCATGTTTCAGCCTACGTCGCTGCTTGCGAGGCAGAAGGGTCCAGACCTGCACATCACCACCCACATGCAAGGTGACGAGGAGTCCCAGGGTGGGCTGTCATCGGAGAGTGTCACACACCGCGTCACCGAGACATTGCCTCCTTTGCCCAGGGAATTACCTCTACGCCAGTGGTCTGTCAACCTGTACCAAGAGTTGATGGTGGCATCCCGTCCTCTGGGATGCGGAAGTGTGTGCGTCAGTTGACATTATCACGCTATGTACCCATGTGGTAGAGCCTCTTATCTCAGCGAGACCCAGGGACGCGGTTTGAACGGGAACGCTGTGCCAAACTGGGTTCCGGCTTGCCTCTAATATCCGTCCAGTAACTTACATGGTACGAAATACAGATAGGGGACATAGGATCACTTTGTCCCAGCGTTTTGTTGAAGCTAAAATAGACGGGGCGTTACGAGCATGACGACGTTGCGGCGCCAAAAGGGCAATTCAAACCATGGCACTCGGGCACTCAAGAACAGCACACCCACCAAGTGACACACCAGCAATCTGAAGCGGATAGTCTTCAAAGACCCTGACGACATGTTATTGCCCCGAAAGCCGTCCCTCTTCATGTTCCATGGGCCGTTTGAGCTTCCCCGCGTCCGATGGCGTTGCATCGCTTCCATGCCGTCACCCACTCGAACCGCCTCCTCCCCGCACTCGCCCTCCGCGGACCTCGTTGGGGTTTGGCTACCTGCCGTATTGGCTACAGTACCCCGGCATCCCCGGGTGCAGAGCTGCAGAGCTAGGGTCAAGGGGAGGTCCAATGAAGGGGAATTGGGTTCAGTTTTTGTTCTCGTTGGAGCTTTTGGTTTGGATGACATGCGAAGGAGTTCCCAGAGTTGAGGTTCGTAACGTTGCGTACCTACCTACGTAACTACTTATCTGAGTTGAATGCAGTCAAGTTAGCGAGCAAAGCAACAAGGCGCAAGGAATCTGAGAGTAGTTCGAGACAGGAGCATTATTCAACCTAGTTTATCAGTAATGCTCATCTTCTGGCAGAATACATTAAAACTGCATCATGCAGAGTATCCTCGTCCCTGACCAGAGAATTGCCCGAGTCATAGCAGCTTACCAGCCAGCCAACCTGCGCAGAGTTCAGGTATCCACCTCGGTGTCTCGAAACACCGAGGTGGAGCATAGACGAGGCCTCGCACTTGATTGGTGGTATAAAAACATGAGTAGGTGCAGCTAAACCAGTTTCGGTAGGTGACTACGACAAGAGCAGGAGCAAAAGCAGCCAAACTCAATCCGGTAATCTACAACTGCAGCTCAGCCATTTCCATTTCACAGGAAATAGTTGCATACATATCTCCACGAATACGAATAACTACACATACATCAAGGAATAGATCTCGGACAAAATACGGGGTACAGTTACTTGCATTTCTGTGTATCGAATCTGCCCTTGGCGTTATTTGATCCTCTCAGTCCTCAATCGTCAGTCCTCAGCCGTCAGTCCTCCTCACCAACCACAATGCCTCCGACGCAACTCCCCGAATCCGGAAACCCGCTGTGAGTTCTCTCCCCCCTCTCTCTCCGTCTCCCACTCCATTCCCTGCAAGTGCTCGGAAAAGGAGCGGAAACAAGCCCGCTTTCGGGCAACTTGAAATGGGTGCGCGCTGCTTTACTCCAAGTCTTGGCTGCAAGCGGCCGAACCTGACGCCTTACTCGCGTGCGCTGGGAAAGGTTGGGTTCCGAGTCAAGACTCTCTGTTTGACTCTTGTTGCAACTCGTGCTGTGCTGAGCTAGACTGACTCTTGGTTGCTTTCCTTCCGCTCGTCCAGTGTCTTCTTCGACATTACTCTTGGAGGTTAGTCTCGCCGTCTTATCCCCTGCTTATGTCCGCTTCTCCCCTAGCCTGGGTATCCGTCTTGGAAAGTGAAGCTATTCCCATCCTTCACCCACTATTCACGGTGGCGGAACCAGGTCCTTCACTCTTGACTGAATGACGAACTCCCCCTAAAGCCAATACTTTTTCCTCTAAGCTGGTCGTGCCCAAGCTCACTCATCTCCTACAGGTGAACCCCTCGGCCGCATCACCTTTGAGCTCTTCAAAGATGTCGTTCCTAAAACGGCAGAGAACTTTCGCCAGTTCTGCACCGGCGAGTCCAAGAACTCGGCTGGCCGACCTCAAGGTTACAAGGGCTCCAAGTTCCACCGCATAGTAAGTTGCTCGACCTTTTTCCTCATCGTTCAGACACAGAGCTTCTCAGACTAACCATGGCGGACGTTTAGATCCCAAACTTTATGTGCCAAGGCGGCGACTTCCTCAACTCTGACGGAACCGGCTCGACCTGCATCTGGGGCTTCAAGTCCTTTGAGGACGAGAACTTTATCCTCAAGCATGACCAGCCTGGTCTGCTGTCCATGGCGGTTTGTCTCCCTCGCCGTTTCTGTAACTCTGGGGAGTTACGAAGCTGACACTGCCTGCAGAATGCCGGCCCAAACACCAACGGGTCTCAGTTCTTCATCACAACCGTGCCGACTCCCTTCCTTGACAACAAACACGTCGTGTTTGGAAAGGTCGTGGACGGCATGGACATTGTCAAGCAGATGGAGAGCGTGAAGACGGGCTACCGGGGCAAGGATGTGCCCAATCTTGACGTGGCCATTGCTCAGTGTGGCGAGATGTAAATGAGGCTTCATACACTCATCTCTCATCTGGTGGAATGTGGTTAATAGGAGCCCAAATCTTAAAGGAACAGGGACACCAATCTCAGGGAGAGCAAAAGGGGGCCAGACACCAAGAGTTTGCGAGCTGAAAGTGCCAGTGATGCAGATACCCATCAAGACACTCACTGATGAAACTCTTCCGTCAGCGGTTTCTTTTCATGTACACCGTTTCACGCGTTTCCCTGCAGCGGTGATTGCCCTTCAAAGGCACATCATCTCCGTGTTTGCTTCTCAGAGCCGTCTCACGCACTGACACAGCAGCCTTTGACACGTCTCAGTCAACCATGGCATATAATCACCATTCAACATTCTACAATCACATCACACTGAAGGAATAAGTTGTGTGTTTTAACGTATCAATTTGCATTGCTTCGTAAAGGACTACCTGCACCAGAGGTAATCTGTTTTCTAACCTGCCCGTTTGAATCCCCCCCCCTTTCCGTGTATCCATTCCAAACTGCCATGAAAGAAGAAAAAACCAGACGAAATTCGCAAAGATGAAGCAAACGACCGAAATGGCTTGGAAAGCAAAGAGATTGTGTGTTTTTTTTTTGTGCGTGTTTTTCGTTTTCCGTCGGCATTGTTCCACCATGACGAACCTTCCATCCTTGATGCAAATCCAGCAATCAAAAGGATTTCCCCTCGTAAACAAATGGTATCACCTATCCAACGCCGTTTTTTTATATGCTCTTCTTCATCCCTGCTTCTCCTCCTTGAAGCCCAGAGTTTTTGTCCTCTCCTTGAATCCCCATGGTAGAGCCCCGTCTTGTGCTGTAATGCCGTGTTTCTTGGGGGGTGAGGAGGAGAGGGTTGAGTTTCTGGCTTTGTTTTGCTGTGTTGTATTCCTCTTTCCTTGTACTTCCTTTTGCCTGGGACATCTCTTCGGAGAAAAGGCGAATGGTGACGAGGAAAGAAGGGTGGAAATATATATATCAGGAAGTGAAAAGGGGGGGAGGCAGGGATGAGAAAGCGAGAAAAGAAAAGAAAGAACCGTCAATCATGGAAGCCTTGAGGCGAGGGAATATTCGTTGTCTAGTTGGAAACGAGAAAAAAAAAACATGAGAGAACCGCAACGAACTCTCGAGCTTGGAGTAGGAAAGCTTGTTGCTTCAAAACCGATGAGGCACGTCTAGTAAGCACCAACAGCCCAGTTCGCCCGCCGACGGTACGGAGTCTGCGTGACAATGGGCGCAGTCGTGGTGCTGCTGGCCGAGGCATCAACACCACCGTCCGAGACGGCAGACTCGCGGAACGAACCCCCCGGCACGGCGGAGGAGCTGGACACGGCGTCCTCGGCGTCGCTCTCCTGGAACGAGCCGCCGGGGATGCTGGTCGCCTGGGCGCGGTTGACGTGCGTGGTGATGGTCTTGATGTAGGTCGACGTGCTCTGGGCGGTGGGGGTCTGGTTGATGTGCGTGGTCAGCGTGATGTACTGCGTCGACGTCGACAGGGCGTCGTCTGCGTTGGTGACGGGCTGGCTGGTGGTGATTTGGTCGGCCGGCACGGTGACGTAGACTGTGGTGACGGAGGCCGGAGGCGTGTACGTCTCGGTGACGGTGACGGTCACGGCGCCTGCGATGGAGGAGGTGCTGACGACGGCCGGGGTCGTGGCAGGAGTGGTTGCGACGGGGGTGCCGGCCGTGGTGGTTCCGGCGTCGTCGCCCGCGTTGCTGCCGCCGTCGGCCACGTCGACCTGGTAGTTGCTCTTCATCTGCTCCTCGATGCCGACGGAGTAGATGTTCTGGTCCTGGACGTAGTCTGCGGCGACGGAGGTGCCCTTGGCGGAGAAGGAGGACGAGTTGGAGCCGGTGATCTTGATGTCCATGACGCTCGAGTAGCTCTCGTTCTTGGCGATGGCGTCCATGGTGAAGCCGTTGGGGTCCTTGAGGCCGCGCATGAAGGTGCCGGCCCAGGGGAACTTGCCGTCGGTGGTGGCGCTGATGTTGATCTTGTCCGAGTTGAGGTCGGGCCAGTCCCAGTACCAGTAGATGGTATAGACAGAACCCTCGGCGAGGTCGTCGGGCAGCTTGATGTCGGACTGGCAGGCGAGCTCCTCGTCGTGCTTGGCGCCCTGGCTGGCGTACTTGGCCGCGCGCTCGGTGCTGATGACGCCGCTGTTGGTCTGGTAGCATTGGCCGTCGTCGTAGTTGCGCGTGGCCAGGAGCCGGCCCCTCTTGTCGCCGCCGGTGCCGTTGGCGTTCCAGAGCAGGTGCACGTCGAAGAGCTTCTCGGAGCTGGCGGGCTCGCTGGTGCCGTAGAAGTAGAGGGTGCCGCGGTTCAGGGGCTTCTTGGGCTGGTTCTGGGGCAGCGTGGTGTGGCCGTTCTCGAGGTGCATGATGGCGATGTAGTCGCCGGCCGAGGCCTCGAGCATGGGGTACTCGGGGTCGGCATCGTACTTGTACTTGTTGAGGATCTCGTCGCCCGAGTAGGCCGACTGGCCCGAGACGGGGAGGATGTTCTGGGGAATGGTGTCGGTGTAGACGGGGTCCGTCGAGTTGCGAGGGATGTAGCCTCGCGGGTAGCCGTATGCGCCGACCATGGTTCCATTCTTGGCGAGCTTCTTTGCGTACTCGATCCAGGAGTGAGCGGAAGCGCTGGGGGCAAAGGCGAGCAGAGCGCCGACTGCGAGGGCAGCCTTGCTGTGAGTGAACTTCATGCTGGTTGTGACTTGTCGAGGGTGGTTTTGGATCAGATGTGCTTTGATCTTGGTTGATAGGTCACGAAGATCGAAGGGTGAGGAAAGTGAATGAAGAGGAAAAAGACGTTCGAGGTAAAGTTGAAAACGAAGGGGAGAAAGGGTATGCCGTAGAGACGAGGGCTCGAAGATAATAAAGGAGTGATTCTCGACAAAGTGACTGTGTTGTTCGGCGGGAAGAAAGAAGGTGGTGGATTGTTCTCCTGTTCTATTGACGCGAAGAGAAAGAGAAAAGAAGCCTCCTTCACGATTGTGCAGGCCGAATAAGAAGAAATGAATAGGGCAGAAATCGGTTTGTTGATGTATATCAGAACAGCCGGGCTGGGGTTTATGAATGAGTGCCGCCAGATGTCTGACAGCTGTGATGAGGTGCAGAGAATGAATGGCCGTGTGGCTTTATTGAGTCGTGAGCGAACAATGAATGACTTTGTTTCTCTTTGAATAAGGCAAGGAACAAGAATGAGTCTTGTTCTCCTGTTCCTGTTGCTCCTCTGCGGTTGGCTGGTTGATTGGCTCGAATAGGCAACAAGATACAGAAGACGTCCTAATTCGGGCGATTGTGAGTGGTCAGGTCAGATGAGGTTGCTGATGATGAGCGGCCGGCGCAGACGATACGATTGATTTGGTGGTTATTTTGTTTTTTTTTCCCGGTCAGAACCCGCTGAGCCTTAAAGAATGATTGCAACACAAGTGTCGAATAAAAAAGTCGGTAGTTTCAACAGTCTAGTAAAATGAGAGAGTGTTTGGAAGTAGAATGAGAACAGAAAGGAAAAACGTCGAAGAACCTGCTTCTCTCTCTAAGCCATCATCCACACCCTGTGCTGTTGTTCGTGATTCACAGACAGGAACAGAGTGACATGTGAAAGGTGTGGCCAAGGGCACAAAATGGAGAAACGTCTTTTAAGTATGGCCGAGGGAGTACGACTTCAGAAACGGCAGAGGTCGAGATGAGATGGGAGGACAGGAGCGGGTTGAAGAAGGGCACCCGAGAGGGAAGCACAGGGAGCAACCATGCAAAGAAGACGAAGAAGCAGGCACCCGAAGAAAATCGAAACACGGTCAACGAAACAGTCAAGGGGAAAAGTCTACGGGGGGGAGCGCAGAGTGAAGAGCCGAGGACCTATCGTTGGGTCGTCGAGGGCTGCGGTCGAGGAAACGGGCCCTGAGGTATGAATAGATTTTCCTTGGGGGGTCGGGAGACGAGGCCAACAGGGCCAGTGAATTAGGTCCGGACACACTCATCTCTCTCTTTCTTTCTCGCTTTCCATCGTGACAAGGATAGTCGAGAGTCTAGACATGGACATGGGACGAGACTGAGACAATCGGGATAGGGCATTGCAACGGCAAGCGGCAAGTCAGAGGATTAGCCGCAGGGGGGAGACGGGGAAGCTGGGAGAGGCATCGATTGGTTCGACGCACGCAGAGCCTCCAAGAAGATCTCCTTGGTAAAGAGGACAGGGGGTTAGAGGGGGGAGTGTTCGTTTCTCGTGGGGAGGTGAAGAAGGCGAGAACGTTTCGGAAAACGTGGGAGGTTCTGGTAGCCGCCGTCTTTTCTTTGCACCTATGGTATTTGATTGGTAGGGGAGGGATAGGTGCAGGGATGCACGTATCTGTAAACCCCGGGAAGAAGCCAAGAGACAAGAAATAAAAAAGAGAGAGGAAAGCGAAAAATGGGTGGTGAATGCGAGCGGGTGGACGAATGAGCCGCGTCGGGGCGGGTTTCCATTACATGGACGCACAGCAGCGAGGATTGGCTGTGGTTGGTCCGTCGGTGGACATGCATAGAAACTCGCCAAGTTAACTAAGAGATCCCGAGGCTTTACAGCGAGACCAGGCGTCTAATCAATTTATTCAAAGAGCCGGGGTGGTAAAACACGCAGAGCCTCCTCTTTTGTCGCAAGCGCGCCTCCTTGGCCGGCCGCCAATTGGCTGTCGAGCGTCCAGAACTTGCAGCAGGGATTTATTCACTGTGTGAACCCCAAACCAAACCAAACCCCCCATTTTACCTGCGAACAGCTCACTGAACAAGTTTGTTTCTGACTCAGACAAACCCGCCGCCATTGGTTGCATCCCAAGGCCGCTCCCTGATGGGGTTTTATTGGTCCTGGTCGCTGCCACGATGTGTGTTTCCGGTGACTCTACACTTGGTCTCTTCTGCCTTGCTCCTCACCAGATAACTAACAGATCGCTTGTTGGGAGGCCAGAGTGAGGTCGCCTGTTTCTATTCTCGACGCATTAATCTCTCCGTAGCGCCCACACACCACGCACCACGCCCACACCCGCGTCGTTTGGCCAAGCGCCCGGGCATCGGCACGAGTTCATGCTTCCAGAACGCTCTCTCTTTTCCTTCTCTCTTTTTCTCTTCTTCTCCTCATTTGACCGGATGGTAATTTCATTCGTAGCCTGTATTATGATTCTGTTGGACGTTATCGCCATCCACATCAAACACGACTTGTTTTGCAGGGACCGCCTCTCCGTTTTACACAATAAATGAAAGGAGAGGGAAAAAAAAACTCATCCTTCTTCTTTTGTAAATCACAGATAAAACACCAACTGTCGCTGATTCACCTCGCCTCTCGTTCTACTCTTCTTTGTTTGACGCTTCTGAGACAAAAAAGAGTCGGGATGACGAGCGAGCGTGCGAGCAAACAAACATGAATCATTTCTTGTTACCCGCACTCCCTCTTTGTCTCGGCCTTTTTCTGACAAGTGAGTCTTCTCTGTCTCTCTGTCTCTCTGTTTCTCTGTTTCATTTATTCTCTCTCTCTTTTCTTCGTGTCACGATCCCCCTGCCGTTGAAACCGTCGTCACATGTGAACAGATGCAGATGCAGATGCAGATGCTGCTCGTCGTCGTGACTATTGCCCGATCCATCCATTCGCTGGGATGCCCACTACACCATCACTACTGGCTGCTACTGTCTGCTACTGTACACGATTCACGATTCACCAAGGCATCCAATCAATTAATTCCTCTCTTCACTCCTGCGCAAGGAATCAATCAATCACTCAATCACTCGGGGTTTCCTCTACTACTCCTTTCAATCTCCCAAAAATACCCAATATTCAATACCCAATAACCAACCCTTCCCCTCTCACCCTCTTTATCGATTATTGTTTGCTCTCCTTTCCATTCCCCTCCCCTCCTCCTGCCCTCCCCTCCTTCTGTCCCCCCCCTTCGCTCACCGTCACTCACCGATATAGCCCCTCATTTTGGTTTCACCTCGCTCCATCGTCATCCAGACCCTTTAGCCCAGTCTCCTTCACCTGGAATACCTGCGCAAGAGTCGGAACCGCTGCTGCATGCAACCGATGCATCATCCATTGGTAGGTGGTACCAGCAACTAAGAGTGCTCTCGTCACTCTTTTCTTATTCCACATGAAGCAGTGCCCAGGGGATGAACGTGAAGCAAACGTCTACTTGTCTAAAACACACAAAATGCACACTCCCTCTCTCCATGTCTCAGTCTCAGCCATCCCGCACACTCACCCATCAACATGTCTCTCCCAATCCTCCGACCGTTGCCACTTTTCTTCTTTTATTCTTCTTCTCCTTCTCCTTCTCCTTCTTCATCTTTCATCACTTCTCCAAGCCCAACTCAATATTCTCCCACCCCGCATGACCCTACCAATTTCGTTCCCTAGTTCACTCCTTACCCGTCCATTCTCTCCATCCCCTCACTAAAGAGTCATTGGTCTTCAAGGGCACTCGTCCCACCCAAACCATTGGACCTCATCCAATGGCCAGTGGAGCTTCTTCCCCTCGAATCGTCAGGAACTACAAGCCAGATTCGGGAGAGGGGTGTATCAATTGTGTGTCAATGTGTGTCTGTGTGTGTCTGTTTCGCTCTCATCATTCCTCCTATCTTCAGCCTTCACCCAAAAGTCACGACTTAAACGTGGCCGACATCATCTCTGAAACCCAAAACATGACAAACTTCGCTCGACTGCGGCCTGGTCCTTGTCGTACCTTGTTTTGATACCTCCAAGTAATGTGGCTTTGCAGATCAGGGTCGTTTACATTTCAGCAGAAGCAAGCCATGATGTAATAGTAGAAAAGTGTAGAAACAAGTGTAGAAATCACCTTCTCATTAACTCTGGTGTATCCCCAATAGCAAAGCGACCCAAATTATGCCCTGACGTCGTTCTCTATAACCTCAACCAAGCATCGTCTGGTTTTGCCCGTAAAACAAGTAATAATAAAACAACATAATAACACAATCGAAAATACCAAAACGCGGTTCCAACAAAACGCCTTTCCAGAAACAAATGCCAAACAGCCGTAGACTCTTCCGAAACTCATAACGTAACCCATTCCTAGCAGTACATTGTCCGTATCCCCATGACGTTGCGCCATACAAGTCATCGCGCATCTAAAAACGCAAAAAGTCATATCATTTCGTTCCCTTCCCTTTTCCCTCTTCCCTCTACCATGCAGTGGCAACAGTCACCGGCACGTGGCCGTCCATGGCATCTCCTCGCCTTCGCTTCATCGGCCTCGGGCTGCCCTCTCGCTCAGAGGCCCCTCCGCTCATCTGCGCCCACTGCGTTGGAGCCCACATGTTTGACTGGTCGTGAGCCTCAACCTTGGGCCCTGCCTGCGTCGCCCAGTCCGTCGTGGCAGAAGTAGTGTTTGCCGGCCATGCATCCAGCGTGTGCATGTCCCAACCTTGCAGCGTCCCGGGGTCCACCTCTGAGTTGTCGTAGACAAGCGGGTTCGACAGATCCAGCCCTGTTGACGAGGCCGGGTTGAAGGGGTTGACGGTAGGCATGCCCGGCTTCAGGTCCGTCAACGTTGTTGGGCCCGAGTTCTCAAAGTAGGCTGCCGTTTGATGAGAGGGCCCGTTGGAGTGCTGAGCCTCTGGACCTGTCGTGCACGTGGAAGGCAAGTAGCCGACGCCCGTACTCTGAGGCATGTTGTGGTCAAAGTTGGTCGGGTACGACGGGTGCAGGCCAGCCGTGGGAGGCGGCGTAGCGAGACCGCCCGAAAAGGACTCGAACATGGTGAGCGTGTTGTTGTTCGTCGGCACTTGAGGCAGCGTCACCGTGTTGTCCCATGCCGAGCTAAACGTCTCGTTCATCACTGCCGTCATGTGTTGGCCGACAGAAGGCGTGGGCGACATGACTACGTCTCTCGAGACGCCGGCCGAAGGATAAACGAGCGCCTTCTGCTGGTGGTATCGCGACATGGGGTCGTTGACCGTAAGCCAGCGCCACGAGGTACCGGCAGGCTTGAAAACAGGGTTGTACTTGTACCATTGGTTGGTGGTGTTGAACCGCCAGAAGATGATGGCCTGTCGAGTCCATCGCGTCGAGTCGGGGGCGCACGACCAGAGCTCCTGGTACATGGCTACTTTGCAGATCATGTCGCTTCCAGTAAGCTCGCGCCGGGCCCAGGACGCGGCGTCACCGTCATCCTCGGATCGCTTGCGCTTGCTACCCGATCGATCCAGGTCCAACTTCTTGCGGTCGTCGCCGTGCTTGGATCGCTTCTCCTTCTTGCGCTGGTGCTCAACATCAGGGTATTGCACTGCGGTACTCAGTATGGTGGCCCACTCAACCGCAGGGAATGGGACGTGAATATCTTGACGAGGACGGGCATGGCAATCACAGTCGGGCTTGGAGTCGCTGCATCCCCGTCTATGAATTCCCGTCTCGTTGGTATACACCGAAGGCTTGACGTCTTCACTGTGAAGCTCCGCAGGACGGGTGAGTCGAGTGACACACTTCCAACGGTGGTTCTGGAGGTTGGGTTGTGTGACAGCCACCTCAACGAAGCCAGTGAGCTCAGATCCGGAGGGGAACTTGGCATGCTCGTGCAACTCAATGGTAGCACACATCTCAAGAAGGAGACACTCCTCATCTCGAGTAGGGAGATCGAGCGTTTCATACATCTCAGGCGCATCCTTCTGCCATCGACGAGTGACCGCCTTCACGCAAGCAGACGTTGAGCGATCCAGGGATCTGGTGTACTCGTGCAGGAGCACATCCTTGCCGAGCACGTTGGGGCTGTCGTCGCAGTTGGTGTACTTGTTGAGGTGAGGGAACGACTCCTGATCCAGGGGGTTGTCGTGGACATCATAGGCAATCTCATCTCGGATCCTTACATCCGACGATGACACAAAGACCTCACAAGTCTTTGGTCGCACTGTAATCAGCGACTGGAGCGCCAGAAGCTGGGAGAAGTACTCGTAGTTGGGCTTGACGTCTGGGACTCGACCCTCGGCAAGAGCAGTCAGGACAGGGTTGGATTTGAACGACTCCTGCTCTTCCTCATCGTAGTAGTCGTCCGAGTTGGTCGAACCGGGCTCCTTCTTCTCCTCGGAGGGGAAAAGGAAGTGGACTGTGGTCAAACATGTTAGTACCTGGTTGTATCAAGGGTCGAGTATATCAGACTCACAGCAACGTAGATCCTCAAAGAACTTCTTCACAACCTGCATGTGGCTGGACACTTGCTTCCGGCCCATCTGCTCGATGCTGTCATTACTGTTGTCGATGCGGAAGATTTCCTTGCTGCCGAGCAAGGCAACACAGATGACAAAGATGTACTCGCTGATGAGCATGTTGCGGCCGTGAAGCTTGCCGCCCATGGAGAACTTGCGACGGCCCATGTGAGGCATGAGAAGCACGGCTACATCTCCTTGTTAGTGCATGCCTTGTATAGTCAAATCACGGATGAGCTCTCACAGTCAACAAAGGCATCCTCAAGCTCTGGTCTCCTCCAGACACCACCCTTGTCCTTCTGGGTGTCCTTGTGGGCTTGTCTGTTGCGGTACTGGCGAAAGGCGGGCCAGTAGTAGAGGGGATTCACGCTGTTTCGAGTCCTTCGGTGGAAGCGAGGCTGGTTGCGAGGTGTCTGAACCCTGCTGTAGAGCTCAAAGGACTGTGAGGGCACCATTGGTGCGGGTAGGTTGGATGGCAAGGACGGCGACATGCCTACTGAGTTGGGGTAGCATGACACCATGCCATTGAAGTTGTGTGACTGGGCATTGCCGTTGTGTTCACGGAGTGGCAGCCTGCCAGAGCCGTATGTGCTTCCTCTCCGGGCTTCGACGTAATCCACAGGAGGTGAATATCTCTGTGACGACAACACCGGCCGCGGAGGAGGATGGTAGAGTGACGAAGACATGGTGGGAGCTAGAGATAGAGGCAAAAGGGCAAGGAATGCCGGCGAGGATGTTCACAGAGGATAGACTCGAGCCAGCCAAATGCCTTTTGCTGCTTCACGAATGGAGGGGAGGTGCTGATGAGAGAGGATGAGAAATGTTGAAAGGAATTCAAGACGTGGAATGGTGGGATAGATGTATGCTTGAAGAGAAGAAGGGCCAGCCGCTGGAACGTACGAGTCCTGATGAGAAACTATTAGAGGATATAATTCCAAGACCCAGTCCTGAGGGGAGGGGGGGAGGAAAGGAGAGCTAGATAGTCCACAACCAGTGCTCGCCGAGTCCAGGGCTGGTGGTCTTCAACGATTTCGCCCCCTCCACAACCCAAAATACGCATGTATTAACTCCAGATCCATTCATCCATCCATCAGGACGAGGAGGGTCCGCGGAGGGGAGGAGGGTGCGAGGAGCGAGGTGGGAAGTGGGAAGGGCGCTGCCACGGCCCATAGCGGGGAACTCTCAGCAGACATGGCGCAGAGGGATGTCTATGCTCCAAGGGACGTGGCGGCCAATTGTGAATAGTCGACGAAGCCACCAGGCACATGGCAGCTCTGGTGAGGGCGTTGGTTCGCAAGGGAGGATGACGAAACTAGTCCTGCAGATGTGGGTTGCTGCACTCTGTCTCATCCAAGGGGGCGTGTGTGCAAGCGGCACTCCACCAGTTCGCAGACTGCCCGAGCAAGGTATGTGGACGAGATTAGAATCAGAGACATAAGAGAGGATCCCCGGAATCCCGTCTGCTGTCCTGGATTCTTTGACAAACACAAGCTCCACGCGCGAGTGGGTGGTGCCCTGTCGATGACAGACATCAACCACGACCCTCCCGGCCGAGGAGCGCTCGTCACCTCGCTAGCGAATGTCATCCATTTACTGGAATCCGATTGATCGATCCCTTCCCAAGGGCGACCCACCCAAGAGGCGAGGGCGTCTCTCAGCCTTGCCTTTGCCTGCCTGGTTCTCATGTCACTCGATTGCCTAGTCATGAAATTGAGTTGAGGGAAGTATTGCAGTATTGATATTCATTTGGCCTCAACCCTCGAGTTCGTCTTCATTATTTCCAATATTGACCCTCGACCTCCCCTTGCCGGTCAATTGCTGAAGGGCTACTTTATTGACCTGTCCTCCGACCTTCTTCTGCATCTTTGCAATCTCCTCCTCGGCATCGACTGCCTCAGCCTCTGCAAAGTCGAGCACAAGCTTACGGCCGAGAAGGTGGGTGTCCCTGAGCGCGTTTAGTGCGTTCTCGGCTTCTCGTGGGGTGACGAAGTCTGCAAATGCAAATCCCCTTGCGGTATAGTCGGCCTTCTTAGGTACCCGCACCGATCTGAGCTGCCCGTAGGTGCCGAATAGCGTGCGGATGTCCTTCTTGCTGGCCTGGAACGGCAGGTTCTTGATGATGATCTTGGTCCTCTGCCCAGCCGCCCTCTTGGCCTTGTCCTCTCGTCGACGCTCCTCGGCAGCGTCGTGCCCCTTGTGCGACGCCTTGGCACCCAGGGTGTGATCATCCAAGACATGGCCGTCCATGACCTTGAGCGCCGCCTGAGCCTGTTCCTTGGAGCGGAACTCAACAAAGCCAAAACCCATACTGAGCGTCTGGCCTGGTTTCTTGGCGTCCATCTTCGTCTTAACTCTGGCAGAAACGAATCCGTCCAGAGACTGAAAAGCTTCAGCCAACCTAGTCGTCGTCGTCGCAAAGTTTAAATTTCGCACAAAAATCGTGCTTGTGTCCACGTCTTCCTCCGTCTTATCGCCGCGTGACAGCAAGTCGTTGACACTTAACTTTTGGACCGTCGCAGGCCGATCTTTTAGTGCTGTGACCTGATCGATTTGGCCCCCGACGAAGATGTCCTTAGGCGCCTTCTCCAGGAAGAGCACGCTATCTTTAATCCGGCGGTACGCCAACTTGCCAAATGCGGACTTCGCGTGATTGGGTTGAGCAAAGTGGACAATGGCGATTGTCCCGCTTGGCGGCATCAAAACTCTCAACACTGGGCCAGACTCCTCAAAGAGTTTCCTGAGCTCGTCGATCGTGGTGCCGTACGGGAAGTTCTTGACCAAGATAGCCGTGTCGCCCCGCTTATGTGACTTGAAGGCTTCCAGGTCGACCCCGTTGGCTGCGAAATAGGCTTTGGTCTCTTGGATGACGCTCGTTTCCGCAATCGCCTGTTTGACGGCGGCATCGGCAGAGGTAGGGTCGAGCATCTCAGATTTCGAAACACCCATCCGGTCTGCGACAGACGCGTTGACGGCATCCTGGCTCATGTAGAGCGCATTCCAGTTGAAGGTCGTTGCCGCGGCCTCGGCCTTCTTTTTTATTATGTTTTGTTTCTTCAGGGGCAACTTGGAGATTGCAAACTCATCCAGCCCAGCGTCCCTCTTCACACTCGCAGGAATGATGTGAACGATTCGCCCCTGAAACGTTGCCCCGTCCATGGCTTGGAATGCTTCAACCGCTCCTGATGGGTCCTTGAAGAGGATCAGGGCAAACCCCTTGCTTGTTCCTGAGCTATTCGCGGGCAGATGGACCTGGAATTGTTAGCTTTCATGGTAAACAACAGATGAGCCAGCAATATCATGAGGGAGATGAGGCAACAGGTCAGACAATCGAAGCATCTACTAAAATATTCGCCCAGGGTTCTCAGCAGTAGTCATCAGCTGTCCCTATCTGGGGTTCATCACGTCGCCTTTCATGTAACAGATTACATAGTCGAAAGAAATGAGAAACAACGTACCTCTTCGAGCTCGCCGAACTTCTCAAAGGCCTCGCGAAGATCATCCTCGGTTGCACTGTAAGGGAGATTTCGAACGAACAGCCGAGACGTCCGACGAATCGCTTCCAATGTGTTGTTTGAGGTTGATTCACCCGCCTCTCCTTCGGCGATCTCCTCGCCAGACACCTCCTCGGTTGCTGCTGAGGGGTTGGTGATGGGCGTGCCTTGAGCATCTCCCTTGACTGCCTGGGTGGCAGTTGTGTCTCGCACAGGAATTCGTTCCAGATCATCGGGATCAACCAAGTCGAGCAAGCGACTCGTCCTCGACCGCAGCCAGTCGTCATCAGTCGCTGCAGGTCCCGCCTGTTCCAGATCGGGCTGTTTTGGTTGTGATGGCTGGGCTGGCACCTCTGGTGTTGGTTCCTGATGGCCGGAAGGCGAGTCAATCTCCATCAGCTGAGGTGGTTGTGATGATGAGGCATGTGCCGCCTCCTGTGGATCAATTCTTCGCTGCTTCTCCCTTGGAGCTGGGATCTGTTCATACTCGTCATCGCTCTCCTCCTCGGGGATTGCAGCTGAAGGCACTGCAGCTGAATCATGCCCAAGTTCAGCCTCCGCGACATTATCAAGCGCGCCCTCACGGCCAGCCTTCATAACCTGGAGAAACTCGCGCAGCTTCGGGTCAGAAGCCTCGGACTCATCTCGCTTCCGTTTCTTCGAGCTCGACTCCTTCTCAGGCTGTCGCTCTGATCCCTTGGAGACGATTCCCGTGTCTGCCAGGGAACAGCTGGAATGCGTTGGGTTCGAGCCTCTGGTCAAGGCGGGGTCGGAGATCTAACATTCCATCAGCAGGAGGTCAGCGAGACACGGGGGGAGGGTCGCGTACGGGCTTAGCAGACTCGACAGCAATCTTAGACATGCGAATGTAAGACCTGTTGAAGTACTTGACAGCCTTGGAGGCGTCATCTGAGGACTTGTAGCCGACATAGCCAATGCGACGCTTGGGGATCAGCTTGACATCGGTGATTTCGCGACCATTGGCGGAGAAATGCTTCCGGAATTCAGCTTCCGTGATGCTGGGTGGCAAACCCTTGACGAATATCCTCGAAGAGGCCATGATGGATGTGACAGCTCCCAAAGAAGGTGAGTAGGTCACCGTGGGAGATGGAGGTGTAGTTGCATCCTCGGCGTTGACGCTCCTTATGAAGGGAGAGGAAAGAACGAAAAAAAAGTTTCTTTCCATTCTTTATCGACAAGAGTGGGGCATCAAAACATGGCCCGTGCGACATGAGCTGCAGTTCTGAGCTCCTTCGACTCGATATGTGGGAACCCACCAAAAACTCGACATATTCGTCTCTTCAGCAACAACCCATTGGGACATCTGCCATACCAAGCCAAACTCTATACATGTTCTTTCGGTCAGAAATGTGAGGAATTCTTGCAAAGTCTGTTATCAATCGATATAAATACTCGGTTCCCGTACTGGTCAATTGGCAATGCCTAGGCAGGTTGGCAGGTTAAATTAGCAGGTCGCTTTACTATGCATTCACAAACCAACAAATTCCGGTCTCCGATGCTGAGTTGATGTGGTTTATTCCGAATTATTTCGTCGGAGTCTTCGTTGTATCTCTTCTGAAACTTGCCTTCTCGAATGCTGCCAACGACGGACTCCCGCCCAGAGTAGCCCTCAACACCTCGTTTATCAGCCAACCAAGAACAGTCCGGTTCGAGACTATTCGCGCCAAGGGTCGATACGTAGTCTCCTTCATACGAGTCCAGAGATTACCAGACTACAGGATCATGTAAGGATGTAGACAACATTCAACCGTACGATCCCGATGCTCTCAGACCATGGGCACCCAAGGACTCGTGGCAGAACACAGGGCCAGGGTCACTTATAGTGATTTCCTTCATTCTTGTTAACCATGTAGTGTTACAGTATCGTATCCTGCTTTAATCCATGTAGTTCCAATTGGTTTCTTAGGTCTTGTCATCCACGCGCTTCCGTTGAGAATTTGATGTTCGTATGTTGTCAACTTGAGGAAGTATACCAATATAAAGACTCATTCATTCCAAATATGACCTTTGTCAAGCTTTTTGAATTGCGATAGGCGTTACTTCGAAGCTCCTGTAAATGGGTCAGAGCGACTACCCGTCACTGGGGTACTCAAGTATGAATAATTATCCTGCTATAGACTCATCAATATACTTCGCGTATCCCAAGGAGAACATAGACATGGTTCCAACCTTTCTCGTTTATTCGATTACATGTCCCAAAATATCTCTGCACCATCTTTCGATGCCTACCCTATATCGTAGGACCTACACACGCTAAGACTTGGGAAATCTTTATTCAAATTCCATGTCTCTCTTCCCTCAATCCTTCGTAAGAGTAATCTTGCTTTTTACCATTGCAAAATCGGCATCAGTGGCTGATAATAAGAGTTTGAAGCGGCTTGCATACATAGTTATCGCCATCACCCTGGCTATTATTATCGACACTTCGAGTAGAACAGCTACCACATCCTCATAACGTCTCCCCTCGCAGATATTGTCCATGGAAAGGTGAGTATCATATTTTTAGTAGTTGCGCCAACATCGCAGTGGCTTTAATGCACAAATGCTTCCTAATCATATAGCATCGCATCACTTCCACAGGCTATGCGGGTATCTCAACAGTGTTAAAGCGCACACTCGTAAAAGTCCTCTGAGTCAAGGATGATTTGCTCAAGTTGACATTGCAAGTTCAAATATTTCACTAGATGGTGGCTCTGTATGTACAGGAATATCAGCTCAGCCATATGGAAATCAAAATGAAGAGTCCAGTAACTCGCAAACTCAGTTGTATATATTTGCCAGAGTTTCGTCATGTAGACAGACTCAATCGGTTGGCAGTCTATGGCATTCGAAGCACCGCTCCTACAACCCCAGATCCCTAGTCAATAGCAGTGAATATTGATTATAGTGCGTAACTACAGTGAACGCTTCCCAGACTCAGATCAAAGTCTCATTTGTCAAGTTGGCTCTTGGCATTAGTTCGTGTAGCTGTCCAGTGCAACCCTCCATGACACAGAGCCGTCTCCTACCCAAGAGACTGCATCATCTTACACTGAAAGCAGTTACCACATGGCCTCCGGGGTCACCACTGGGGTTTTCGTTTCTTCAATGATATTCGCCTTCCCTTCAACCCTGTCAACTCCAAGTCACGTCTGCTTCCAGTTGCAACTCTGTGGGGACACTCTTCAACTTTTCGCATCGTTTGGGTACCTAATTAATGAGTCACGTTGGGAGTCAATCTTTGCTCAAGTGACTTGTGCGCAGTTTAAACAGGTCAGGCTCCTCATCATTCTGTAGGGTGATATGACGGAGTTGTTCCTTGCCGGTGTCACCGCCAACCAATGGACCCGTAAGCCCTAAGCCTCTCAGAAGCGTATCTTGCGGGGGAACACAACGCTTTGCCTGCGGTCTCATTTGTTCGTAACGCAGAAACTATCGAAGGCGTGCAACAGTGCCATGTCTCTCGTTCTTCATACCGCCTCTTTCTAGCGTTGTATTTCGTGAAACGTGGGTTGGTCTGGTGAGATCAAGCGGGTCAGTCAGGCGGACATGACTCTTTGGCTGTGAGTCAACTGGCAGCAAATCCACTTGCAAGGCTTAGTTTGTACATTTCAGACTTTTTTCTTTTGGTATTGCTATGAATGGGTGCCATTTGCATATGAAAAAGATATGTTCTAAATAAGGGCATGTTACCCTATGACTCAACCACAAGACGCAGGTCCTAGCCCACCAAGGGTATGGTGCAAGTGAGTTCAATACACGAGTGTGCTTCTACGGAGTATTTATATGTCTCAGTTGAAGACGGATTCTTCATGTGCAACTTTGTCGGCATCGTTTTGGTTGGTTTATCATTGGCAGCATTCTTTGTATTGGAGTTTGTTTTTCGTCTCTTTATTTCTTGCTCTCACTTTCACTTCCCTTCATTCCTTCCTTCACTCTCCCCAAACATACGGCCCAGTCCACGAAATAGATTAATCAAGCCAGATCAAATTCCAATATGCGAGATGACGAAAAGGATTTAATTAAAGCAGGCAATAGAACCAAGAAATCCCAATAAATCAACGCATTACGCAGGTCACGTCCTAAGCCCCTCCCCCGTAATTGACAAGGTTTAGGGTAGGGCCGGAGCCCGGTTAAAAAGCCCGATCGACTGGTTCCCGCACGTATTACCTGAGCTGCCGGCGCCGGCGGACGTGGGAGCCTGCCTGCATTTGTCTGACGCACGTCCCCTGAGCGACGGACTCTGAAAGCCCCGACAACAAACCTCAACCCACGCGACTCGCGAAGCCCTGAATTAGTTGAACGAGAGCCCTACGAAACGCCATCGTCGAACCCGACCACGAACGCACACATCGCGAGACACCGCTGACGACGACACGACCGCATCCTCTCCCGCACTGCCACCTGTCCTGTACGTATCAGCTTCCTTGCGAAACGAGGCGCGCTTCGTTGAAGGCAGCAAAAAGGGGGCAGAGCTTCATCCAACCAACGCGCAAAGCCTGCCCTCCGCCTCATGCATTTCGCACAACACTGAACGCATCGGGCTGACCAGACCCCTAACCGCAGACGCCGCCTCCGTCGCACACCCCCCTCGTATCTATCCCTACACGTCCGACATCACCATGGCCGACGCAAAGCAGCACGCCGACCAGTTCCCCCGGGAGAAGCTTGAAGGTGGGAGCTGCCTCCGCGAAACCCGGCGTCGAAGCGACACGTTGGCTAACACGGCAAGCGTCTAGCTCAAGTCAAGTCCGCTGACATGGTAAATTTCAATCATCAAACGGGCATGGAGACCGACAACTAACGGACTTGTAAAAGACGGATGATATGCAGCAAGAGTCCATTGAAGTTGGTATGTTATTTCGGGCATCCACGCCGACGTCACCGGGGCACCTCTACACCCGGTACCCCTGTCGATGCAACGAGGCTGACGAGGCTGCAGCTCAGGAAGCAATGGCCAAGTACACGATTGAGAAGGTCTGTTGCCTACTCGGATGGAAACGTGCTACGTGGAGAAGTGAAGCTCACATTTGTTACAGGACATTGCGCAGCATATCAAGCGAACAGTTCGTGCCAACACTCATGCAGTATCTGTAACAAAACTCAGCTGACGTGATCCGTCTCGATAGTTTGATGAGCGAAAGGGTCCTACCTGGCACTGTATTGTTGGCCGCAACTTTGGCAGCTTCGTGACCCACGGTATGTCTTTTCTTTCCTCAACTTTCTGGATCCTTTGATGCCATTCCGGTCTCCAGATACCCATGACCATGTCGTCGTTGTTGCTCCGACTAATACGTGAACGATTCCCACTTCCAGAAACGAAGCACTTCATCTACTTTTACCTCGGCCACTGCGCAATTCTACTATTCAAAACGCAATAGGGGTGGGAGAAAGAGCTCGCAGATATCTGGCATGACATTTGGCCTTGGAATTGGAAGTGCAAGCTGTGAGCTACGAGGGGTCCCAAGGTTGGGAGACGAATGAAGCGAAACGGCAAACGAGAACGCGAACATGATTGAGGCATCCAAGGCTTAGCAATGCCATTCAACAAAAAGAAAGTTGTTGTACTACCGGCCAGACCCCCCGTGCGAAGAGAAAGACCGCAACCTACCCACCCCCTTACCTACCACCTTGTATTCATAGAGAGCAGACAGACCGTGTACCATAGCTTGCCACTGCGCCGGGGTTCACGATCGAAAAGCGATGATGGGCCGTTCGCTCAGACTTAATCCCCCATCTTCGATTCGTCCAC
>JALNIO010001920.1:1967-17399 GCA_023509875.1 Rugonectria rugulosa | reverse complement strand
TTTTTTTTTTCCCTCTCCCCCCATCAAAAAGCAAGGCAGTTTTTGCATTCCAGTCAAGCAACCGGTCAAAGCGAAGAAGGGCATACAAAGTATCTGATAGGTAGGTCGCTTTTGGCCTACCTAGGGACCTTTTCCGACTTTTGCCTGGCGTTGTATCCGTGCCTGAGACATTGAACGAGAGCTATAGTAAGACATGCAGACGGGCTTCATAGCGTTTCTGCCCTCTCCGTCGGGTCTGATTGGGCACACCGGATGAATCGTCTTCCTGCAGGTCTTACGTTGCTGCGTGCACTTGTCCCTTTTTTGCGCCCGAACGAGGGCATATGCCTGCCGTTGTCACTTTTTTCTTCTTCTTCTTTTCGGCCGAGGAGCTACGCTTGGCCCCCAAGGGAAAAAAGAGTACTTATGTAGGGTACCGTATGTGTCGATAATGTGCAGATGTCATATGCACAATCGGGAAGCCTGGGGCGTATAACCTTGCCTTTCCCGTCTGGGGTGCTAATCTGAAGAAGTGAACCAGACTGTACGTACCTCGTATGCGCTCGTAACTTGTACTTTTTCGTTTTCGTTCATACCTGGCAAACGTTGTATTACCCCAATATTGAACATCAATTCCACTCGCAAAAGCTGGAATACGCTTTGCTCTCCCTCTCGTCGTTCAACTCCTCTCACTCCATGCTCAACTCGGGCCTTTACAAGTCCCGCATCCTCCCCCCCGAATCCTTCCTCGGAGGCGTCTCGCTCTTCCGGGCCCGATCCAAGAAAGCTCGATCCCCCTCCCCCTCCCCCTCCCCGGTTCAGAGGAGTTTCCAGCACACACCCCGCTTTTTGGCGTTCTGCAGGTGAGAAGGCCTAGAACGCCAACACTTTTCTCTCACGAGGTGGCGGATAAAGAAAGCCAAGTAAGTGGTTGGCTCCCCCCCTCTTCCCCCCCTCCGAAAAGTCCGGTCTTCGGGTAACTTTTCTTCTTTCTGCGGGAAGGGCTTTTTCTATTTTCTTTTTTGGCGGGAGAGAGAGAGGGGACGGGATGGACCAGGTGACACCCTAGTAAATAGAAGAAACAAAAAAAGAGGATGGGATGGGAAAGTGAAAGTGTCCAGCGGACTGAACAAGGATCTGCTTGGCATGAGTGGTGGATTGGGGGTGGGCAGAGTTGCGGTGCAGAGTGACCTCAGCCGAGGCTGGTAATAAACGAGAACAAAAACGATATGATGTGAGCCAGGTACCGAAATACGACGGTGAAAGGTACAAAAAGAGGTCCCTTATGATGTCGGTGAGAGCCAATTGACCATCCCCAGTGTTCGTGATGAGCTCAGATCTCGTGTGAGCCGAGGGGGGCGTGGGAAGTGAAATGTCCAATTCATAAGATGAGAACGTGGGAGACGAGCAGGTGCTTTTCTGTCTCTCCATTCCAAGAATGACAGGCAATAGCAGCATGGTGACCTCACTCTAACTCGCTGAGAAAAAAACAAGCCGGTAGAACCCTGGGCTCACGTTGATATCATGTGGTTCCCCGGAATTCAGAGAGTATACTGTACTGTCCAAAGTGCATGTAATTTACAATGCGCATCCAAGTCTTCAAAGTCTCCAGCCTTGAATCCTGTATTCTACTTGAATAACCCAGCTCCAGTAGCATACAGTAGCATTGCAAATGGCATTCGACAGCAAGGAGATAGGAAAATAAATAAATAAAAATGACCTCCCGAGTCAGTAATCACACGCTATCGAACAGACATGATGCTCATGCTCTCCAAACCAATGTTTCCCGCCACAAACCACAAACACCCGAGGACGCTAATCCCGACTTTTCCCAGTCATGGATGCGTCCCTCCCCTCCTCACCTTTTCTCCTTGGCCCAGCCTCTCTGCTCGCCGTGTTCGAATTGGGAGCTGGGCCATCTTTCCCTCCCTTTAGAGGGTCCCCCGCCCGGAACCGAGGGGAAAGGACATTCCGGAGAGTGGGAGCAAGGGCCGCCGAGAGGACCCTCCCGTTGAGCAAAGGTATCCAGTTCGCAGTGCGATTATTTGGTCTGGCAACGCTTTTTTGGATCCGGTATCTATTCGTACACGTACGATTTTTTTGAAGTCTGTTCGCGAGAAACGATAATGCTACATGGGCAAGGGCAAGCCTTATAGCAACAGAAACAAAATGGGTTGAGAACACGACCGCTCACATTATATCATGTCATGACGGTCCTTTAAGAGAGGGGGTTCCAAGTCCAGGACCGGCTCAGCAGTGGACAGGGATGAATAAGTGAACACTCCAAATGATATTACAAGTCTTTAATTACCTACGGAGTATTTGTTAACGTCTCCTTTATTGAGAGTAATATTAATTCATTCTACAGGCTTCAGACGGAAGTACTCGACTTCATCAGTAATACCACCAATTAACCCTCCGAAGAGTGGCAAAATCGAAGCGGCCGCCCAAAAGCCAAACCCAGCGATGCCCTTTGCGCGTGGGCGAACATTGGTTTCCATTCGTCCACCACATCCCCGGGTACATAGACACATGCACCGTATTGGGTATTACTAAAGAACCATTTGAGAAGTTTTTGGGGGTTACGACCCTTTGCTTACGAAGCACTTCGCGCGGGTTATGCAACTCCAAATCAGGCATCCTGCATAGGAAATGCAGGAAACGGAAAGAGGGAAATAAAAAAAATGACAGAAAAAAAAAGAACTCGATAGGTGATGGAGGGGGAGTGTGCAGCAAGAGAGCAGCGCCTAGGCCCGATTGGCATGACTTGCAGCGGGCCGGGTGACGGAGACGGCTGGTTGGGATGCACGTGTAGGGTGGGATAGAAGTCGTAAAAAGGAAGCAAAGTACATACATATACCTTGCGTAGAGGATGCTCCTATTCAGGTCAGTGGGAAGCTTAGAGTGATGAGGCACGGGCCTGGCAGAGCTGCGCTGACTGAGATGGGTAAGATGCTGTTGCAGTCGAAAGCTGAAAAGAGATGCTAACCTCCTTTCTCGAACGGGATGAGTCTGGAACCATTTTGTTCAGCAACGAGCAAGCTCCGAAAAGACAATTGGGAATGTTGATGGTGCCTTGCGCAGTTGACACATTCTGCCAGTGGTCATCTGCCACTTGTGCGTAAAAGTACACAGAAAAGTCAGGAAAGGCGAGGATATATCTGCCAAGAGGCAAACATATTCTGAACCGCCTCAATGCCATCAGACACAAGGTACCCGCCGAGCCTTACAGCCTCATCCGCAGACAGACCTATCGTTCACGGGTGACCTTGCGGACCTGTAGAGCTCACACTGTATAACCCGATCTGCCCAAGACTTGGTGACTGCGTGCATGGGAGTGCCTCATCATCAAGAAATCCGCCCGAAAGCCTCGAAAAAGGCGCGTCTGCTTCAGAACAAACTTCAACTCATGGACCGTTCATCCGGATCAGCTGGGGCGACGATTCCCCTCGCATGGCCCGTTCCCCAGCTCTCTTCTGCTGATTCCACCGATCGGCCACGCGAGAGTGGTACGTCTTTGTTGGTGCATCTCTCTTTTTTGTCTCTCTCTAGCATGTGTAGGTAGAGACTTTCGGATGGTGTGGTGGCCCTGCTGCTGTGGTCCCCTTCCCACGCTCTGCCAATAGTGAAAAAAGCCGTTGGCCGGATTCCGGTCAAGGTTTCCCGCCGTCCACGCCACGGTTCGGGTTATTCCCTCGTCTACCCGTACTTTCTCTATGCTTGTTGGATGAACATGCATCTTTTGGCGCCTCTCTTCGCTTGGGGAGGGGAGAGATGGGGGGGGACCTTGCCGGCTAAACCTGGCTTTCGTATTGTGAACCCCGCGCCAACAACTTCGTTGAGAAGCTCCCCTCTTCAAGGAGGAAAAGCGAATTGGTGACATCTAAGAAATCAGCCCAAGACCAAGCTTGTTACCTGTTCAGAACTTGTTTGACCTTGTGGCTGGCTGTGGCGAGACATTTCGCCTCAATTGGACGGGCTGGCGTTGGCCCCCAAGGCCCCCTCCCTCCTATTGTCGCATCTCACCTTTGCGGACAGGGCTCGAATGTGCAGCTCCAGAAGTCTGGCCGATGATTGTGCAAAGTACCTGCGTTTTTCCAATTCCTTCTGCGAGCTTCTCCCGCAGACATCAGCATTGGCTCAACAATGGCATCGGGACCTGATCCTTTGGTGAGCCCAGCCACGGATTCGTCAGCATGGCTTTTCCCCTTTACGGTAGGTAGGTAGGTAGGTAGCGTAGTCCAAACCCTGCGGCAGTTCGTGCGTACAGACTTATTAACAAGCATCTCCCCACGACCAATCGAGTACATGCTGTACATATACGGAGAGTATTTGCACCGTACTAAACTGCTTCGTATTCCATACGTGCCATTGAGACAAAGTACATTGGGTTCCCGCACTCAAGCGGAAACACTGCATGTACCCATTCATCATCCGAGCCCCCCGCCCTTCATCTTCTTGGAAGCCGCAGTAAACGGCCCGGACCAAGTAAAAGGGTTCGGACAGGAATGAAGCGGGCAAGAATTGTGACCGGTTGTGACGAAAAAGCTCAGTAGAAGCAGGCTTGATTGGAGAATGACCTTCCCTCACAATTGGACCGGTCCCGCGTATGATTCCCGTGCCACTGTCACCGGCTTGGTTCGTCACCTCTAATGCCTCATCCAAGGTTGGTTCTGTCGACACGGCTTCCCAACACGCAAGTTGTGTCATGCACATCTTTCCGATGGTACGACGCAAACCTGAGTGCACGTAGATCGACAGATTCGCGTCGAATTGAGAACCCGAGCTTGCCAAATCCAGCACCTGTCACGGCTCACTACGTGATTATGAACTGAACAAGGCCAGTTCCGTCCATCACAAACGTGACAAGATCCAAAGAACGACAGTTTGTTGATCACAAAGTCCGCCACGGACCAATGCGGACCGTAGCCTGGGGAAGCTTCAAAGGTGCCGCTCACTACGGCCGAATTGGGCTGGCCGCGAATCCTCGGGCGGCTGTGGGAGATCCTGGACCCTGATGAACACTCAAGTCCGAAGCCAACGCAAAGAAAGGCGGGTCTGCTTGCTGTTGATGAGAGGAGATGGTGGTTGATGGGCACAGTTGTGTCTATGTTCACGGCGGTCTTTTGGATTGGCCGTTGGATCATTTCAGTGTAATTGCAAGGGTCGCATCCTCTTCGCTGTGACAAGGAGAATAGGGAAGCAGACTCCCGTCCAATGTTTAGGACCAGGCCATCGGCAACGACAAAGCAAGGGTATCCTACTGAATAGTGATTCAACTACTCCGTAGTTATTTGCCCTTGGTGCCCTGGCCGAGTGCCGCCTGTAACGCGGTGCCCTACTGACCTCTTTTCGACTCTTGTCGACGCCTCAAATGGATAGATCCATGCACGCCAGCCAGTACCGCATCGTCGTCCTGCAAGATGCCAAACCTACCTACCTGCCGACCAGGGGGCATCTGCCCCCGCCTTGTGCTTCCCGCGGTGTCTCTCCAGACGGTGTTCGTGTCGGCCAAAGCCGTGCCCAACTGCGCAGCCAGGCGGGTCGCTCGGTGCACCTCTCGGGAAGTCGAGGCGATGCGTTCACTCCCCGATGACTGCGCTGAGGTCGCCGGCGCGCATCCCGTTGATGATTGCCGTTTATTGGATCTGGCCTGTGAGTGCTACCTCGTGTGCCAGCACCAATGGCTGCCCATCTGACTGTAAGCTGCCTCTCTCAGCTTTTAGCCCACCAACAATTCCCAGGCTCGCAGCGGTCTGCTTAACATCAGGTTCATCAGGTTTGGTCAACAGGCGGGGTCCTATTGGTATGGTCCATACAGGGCCTTCCAAGGCCGGAAAGGCGCCAACAAGTCAGCCAAGTTGGGCTTGGGCCTCACGTTGACCGACGTGGGATGAGACGTGGGATGGGGTGGACGCCTTCCCTTGCGTGGCACTCTGGTAGTCAGAACTCGGCGTAGGGCGGCTTCGATGACAGGTGACCACGGGTCTGCCAAGTCAATCCAGCATCGTTGGACCTTTATCGCACGCCCTAGAGTGCGAGAACTCGAGGAGATAGCTTGCAGACCTGGTGGGCTTCTATTTTCCCATGAATGAGCCCCGGGGAAATTATGGAACAAAGGGAGATGCTGACTCCTTTGAATCTTTATTCCCTGGTTCTCCAAAGGGCACCGAGAGAACGACAAGTCTCCAATGGAGTATAGCGTAGCACTGAGATTCATCAGGGCCGAAGGGAATCGTCTACAGATCCAAGACTTGGATGGGATAGTTATCCCGGCGTGCATCGTTAATTCGGTTCCTCCCTCCGAGAAAAAGTCGCGTAGATGCCGGGGCTCCGTGGCCTGCGCCGAAGGAGCGAGATCGCTTGCGGTCTTTCTGTTGTGCGACTCGCACGATGCAAATGATATGTTCTGCTAGCCTTCGGTGATGTCAGCGAGCCGAGTCCGCTGTGCGCCAGTCTTTCGGCTCTGCCTTGGTCACCACCATCTGCCATCGTTAGTCATGAGCCGGCAAACCAGTCTAGCAGCCAAATCTCTTGAGCTCAAGCCCGCATCTGCACCCGCATCTCCCCCAGCCTATCCGCCCCTTGTCAGGTCCCATGCATGTCTGTCTCGACCAGGGTCTGCCGCCTACTTCCGTGTCAGGCCTTTCTCACTGGGTCCAGCTGGCTGGTCACGGCCAGCTCATCTACGGATACGCTGAGCCAACGAGCAGTCCTGAACATGTCTTGATAGGTTTCAGGTACCACTGGCTGGTTACTGGTCTGGATCTGGCGTAAAACAATATGCTAGAGTTGCCAGGATTGTGCCTAATATCTTTGACTTTGTCCATCCGCTGAAATGCGATATGTACTCGTAGAATTTGGTGTATGCATGGAGTACTTCCGTATCAACATCCAGGAACTCGGAACGGTGTAACGTGGTGGAAGAGGTATCAAGAGCTCACGTCTGCGTCGCCTTTATACGATGAGTTTTATTGCATCTGACCCGTCCGAACGTTTCGGTCCTCTCCCGGTAGCTAGGCGATCTCATTATTTTCCATTCAATCCAGAGGCTTATTTTCTTGAACCCATCCAGGTCCTGCATTGCAACTGGAAAAGCTCCTTTGTAGAGTGGCGTTAACAACGATAAGACATCAAACTCACAGGCTGGGAACTCATTATTAGGGCGTCAATTGCCCCTCAGTCGCTGAGAACAGCCCAAGCAGCTGCGCCCATAGTTTCAGGGTCATCCGCCCGTCATCAGCTAGGCCGAGTTCAATACTTCAAGTACTAGGAAGTTGAGACAGGGGCAGCGTACCAGGTCCACACCTCATCAGCCACCACCGAGTGTATTCCCAGGTAGACCTCAATGCATGGGGTACTCCGTATGGACATGGTCAGGACAACACAAGTCAGCAACTTCATGCAAGACCAAGATATCCCTTCGTATCCTCCCGAGCATGCCCGGTTGATTTATTCTGGACGCATTTTCGCATGGCGGCGCCGATGCCGTCTTCGTCCCGTGTAATGTTTGTTCTGCTATGCCAAATGAAGACTCATCGGTTCGAATCACGGGATGTGTAGTTAGTTGGGCAGACCGTGGACCTGGCGCTGAGTTTCGTCTGCGAGGAATGTTCAAAACCCACATCGCATGTCAGGTTGAAACAGTTCCATCCCGAAATGTGATAGGCGGGGGTAGACTCTGTCATTCTTGTGCAAGCCACGAGCTTTCGGCTGCGATGGCCTGCAGACAGACAGCATGCTACCTCGCGAATGATGTCATTATTGTTGGCAGATGATTTTTGGTCTCGACAGGTTGACAGGGTAGGATGCTAACGGGCCGACAGGAATCAGCTTGCAGCGTGAAGATCCCAGAGGGTTTTGTGTAACTGGGCAGTAGCATTATGCAGTCGGGGAGGGAGATGAAAATAGTCGTGTCACCTCGAGCTGCGCAGGTAGCGGCTTTGTATCGTGTGTACGAGGAACTCTAGTATCCTAATGTAGGAATACTTTTGTAGGGTGCCTGCAAGGTCCCGGACAGCATAGCCACCAATGATCGGCAACCAGGATGGGAGGTGTTGGCGGAAGGGTGCATGTGGCGCATGACTAAACCTTGGGATCCTTTCAACGGGACTGGGCTTGATTGAAGCTTCAATGGGAGCTTGAGTAACGATGGCGATGCATCCACGTCGTGTTGGTGTAGGCTCTAACTTCGTACGTGCAACAAAATTGACAGACTTGCCGTGCGTTTGGGTGGATGCCAGGATGAGTGAATTGGTGGAAGGTACCTACCTACCCCGGAATTTCAGGCATCTTCTAGGTTGGTTACCCAGTAGACGATTGGAGCTAATAAACCACGGCATTTCTCCGTACATGAAGAGCAAATCAACTTCTACAGTGCAGAACAACACCTGCGCGGAGTATACCTTGAGACAAAAACTTTCACTTGGGGTCCTCCAGAAATGTTGGGGAGAGCATTCCCAAGAAAACAAGGTTGACACCACTGGCCGCTACCATGATAGTTTACCTTACTGGGAAATACAGACGATGACGGTTGAAAAAATCATCTCAATTTAAGACGTCAATGAAGGCGCCTACTGACAGGTGAAGGCACAGAGCGCATGTCAGCTCGTGTCTCCTACCCGTAGGAAAACGGCGGATATACACGTTTTATCAGTTTCAAGAATTGCCCTGCGTCTACCTCGTACCTGAGGCAAGTGCCCAGACGGACGGAGCTGCATCAGGCAGGAGGAAAAGGGGACCTTGCACCTCGTGCACCGACGATGGTGGCAGTTGACAGTGTGCATACGGACTTTGGACTGCAACGACTGCAACGATCGTGGCGCATTCAACGAGCAAGCGGCAGAAGCAAACTTCGCCCATCCAGAAATGTCTAGGCAGCTTCGGTAAGGTTTCAACACTCCCGCTCTCAAACCGGATGGCTTGGCTGTGAACGACTTGCCTAGCTGCCTTCAAAAGTGTCTGCTAATGTGAGTCCGCCAGTCCTGTTTCATCGTTCCCCTAATTCTACCGCGGAAACGTGCGTTTCTGTTTGACGTTGCACAGTCTGCTACAGGTGGATGATTGCCTCGAGATCTTCTCATTATATCCAGGTACCACACAGGTGGTTGCGGGCAGACAATCGGTCAGAGCCCAAATAATCCAAGCCAGGCACCTGCAAGGTAGCAGCGTGATCGCTTTGAGCCTTCTCGACGGAGGCCCATTGCCGCGTGGGTAAGCCATCTTTCCAATCATAACTCAGACTAGGATACCCGTCGTCAAGGTGGCCGCATAGTGATCTGACGATGACTGTGCCCTCGACCATTCTCTGAAGACATGGCGCAGAACCCTTGGCTAGCACGGGCTCTCATATGTCGCACAAAGGAGCCCTTTCTAAGACACTGCGACAGAAGGCCCAGCGATCAATGCCTCCTGTCCTCCGAGGCGTTTTGCCCGCCTCATTAGGTAGAAGTACCTTTGAGCAAAAGGCGAGAAGGCACCGATGGCCATTCAGTACATAGCAACGAGCCGGGATGTGGGCTCCAGAGATGAGGCGCGCTTCCAAGTTCCTACATGCACTCTGTATTCGTACATATCACACCTGACATGCGTACGATCCGCCTGCGTCACCAGCTTGAACAGTCGACAACTTGGTGTATTGACAGATTCGGGTGGCAGGAACTTGTCCCCCTGACCTGAGCCTCATCTTGGATCTACATTCTACAGTACGGATGTTCCCACGTCGCGTGCGCCTTGTCGGCCAGCTGCAGACAGACACTTGCTCACACCGGTGCTTCCAGAAGCTCGCCCATGATTTGTTTAGGCACCCAGCAACCATGACTGGCCTCCCCCTGGCTGGCAGAGCTTTGCTTAAAAATACAAACTTCTTTGCAATGCCATGAAGGTCTCGAAAATAGCGTCAGGTGCTCCACAAGTGGAAAGGACGAAATGGATCCGTTGCCGGCCGATTGGAAGCGGCGCCCGGGGGGGAAGATGCTGTGTGCTGGGAACTGGGATGTTCAAGACGCTATTGCTTTTTACGGTCATGACACTCCTCACTTTCCGGTGTACGAATACATAGCGTCGTCGACTTTCAGGTTCATTACCATGTGTTCACTCTTCAAAGGGTCCGTTGAAGGGCGGGGAGAGAGGGTTGCTGACGAGGCGAGGGACACAGGACTTTGGTCGTTCTGGTTGCAAGGAGTGAGTGATCCGTACGGTGCACGGAGTACCTCGTACCGTCCCAACTTGGGCCGTCTCAACGGGATCTGTCTCATCTGATCTGGTCTGGGCTGATCTGGGATGACTCTAGCCATTGGAACCTTGCTGTGTTTGGTGTGCCGTTCCGTGTCCGGCACGCCGTCTCCTGCACAAGTTGAGGAGGGCAAAGAATCAAAGAGAGCGGGATGAAAGTTTCAATGCATCCTGTTGAGCAATGGGCTGGACGGTGACCCCTCGATGTGCCATACATGCAACCAACTCGTCATCCACGACGCGTGCCTACTTTGCGCAGAGTAACTACGGAGTACCATGGCAGGTCGAGGTATGGTAGAACATTTGATACGCAAATGAGGGAGGGACCAGGCACTCCGAGGCACCGTAACTGGATTCCCACCACGCTGCGCGGCTTCATCTGCAATCCTACCTTTGGTACCGCATCAGAGAGACGTCGTCCTCTCGTGGAAATTGACGCTAGGGATTCACTCATCAAGAGCGAAATCGCCAGACCGCATTCCGGGACCAGATTCGCTGGCCGAGTGCATCTCCGACCCATCGCATTTCCAATAACAAAGCGACAGCAATAACAGCTCTCGAGTGAAGGGCGCTCGAGTCCCGCAGTCGCTCGCTCGCTAAAAAGGTGCTACGAAGTAGCTCAACCTGCCCGCTGGATCCAGCCCGTCATATCGTTTCGGTCCCCTGGACTGTCGACTGGCGCCCATTTGCGGATGAGGACCATGACAGGAACAAGGGGTAATTTAGAACATGGCCAAGGGTGAAAGGGTTTGAGAGCTGCCAAAATTGCATCTTCTATTTTGCCTCTGCCCAATTTCAATTTGGCTTTGCTTCTGCTGGCTGTTCATCAAAAAGCGACACTGTAACGAAATACACAGCGCGGAATTGTCTCAGTAACTACAGAAAAGAGAGAGAGAAAAGGCCGATCAACGGGACGGGAAGAGCCCTCTACGGAGTAGGCGGTCTATCGCCTTAGCACTGGGAACGCCTCCAACCCGGATGCACCTCAGCACCACCACCAGCTTCGCAGTCGTGGGCCTCTCCCCCAGGTCCATCCATACCTCCTGTACTCGACCAAAACCCACCTCGCTGCCGTTGTAGTCTCCTCGTACCGCTTGCGCTGAGAGCCCCCCTATAACCCACTGTAACCCCTGTCGGGGAACTTACCCGTCACATTGTCCGTAGCAAGCGCGAGAGAGCAAACCCAACTTGGGAATCCTTCGACACCTTGACACCTCGACACCTCGACACAACCAGGAAGACCACGCACCACGAGGACCACAGGACGCCACGGCCCCCGGTGATGTTAGCGCAGTGGAATGTACACGGGCAGGTACAAGGCTAGTAGAGATCCTGGAGCTCTAGAGGGCGGTGCTCCGGGCGATGCAGATGCCCTACGGAGGCCCCGAAGCCACGCCGTAGATGTGCTGTAGGCCATTGGGGAGAGCCCTGGTCGTGTGCTGCGGCCCAAGGTACCTCGCCAGGTACCTGCCTCCCAGGATGACCACTGGTAGCGTCAGTCCCTCAAGCCCTTCCAGGCTTGGCGGCCCCAAACGGATGTCTCCCCCCATTCACCACTAACGCTACTGTTCCATTAATACGTTTTAGACTCTGCTCAACGTGCTGGGCATGCGGTGACTGCTGTGCTGTGTGGTGTTGTGCTGGCCTGCTGTACGGGAGGTACTGCGCGGCGCTGTGCTCTACTGCCCTGCTCTACTGCTTTGCTGTGCTGGTGACGGTCCTTCTTCTGAGCTTGTGCCGTACCCGAACCCATACTGTGCTGCGTGGTGCTGGGTCTTTTTGGGTCTCTGGGGCCACACCCCCGGACTTCTACCTTGTTTGGCTGTGCCTTTTCTATTCCCACCCCCGCTTCCGCCCACTTTCTGACACTCCCAGCTCCGTACCTTCCTTGCGTACACCCTCCTTCCTCTCTTCTCGCCGCTGCCGCTCCCGTTCCCCCATTGTTGTCTCCGCTCCTCCAACTTTCCCTCATCATCCTCCTCTTGTTCACTCGAGAGAGTTCCCTCTCTCAAAGGCTCCCGAATTTGTCCTGTGGTTCCTCATTGTGCTGGGAGAACGCAGCTATTCAGGGAACCCTTTTGACCTTTGTCCTCCTTTATTGGAAGGGCCTTGTGTTCGCCTCACCTTCACTTGCAGCTGGGCCCCGGCCAACCGCAAACCCAGAAAAGCGGCCTTCGTTGACTTCAACAACCGTTGAATCATTATGTGACAAACGCACTCGATCAGTCATAACAATTTCTTCTCCGCCAAACCCTCGATTCACCTTTCCTCCTCTTCGCAATTTCAACACCACAGCAAATTTACCGAAACGAATCTCCCTCGATCCAACAGACCACGGTCCATAGACCCATCCTCGACACTCGCGTCATTTCCCGACTATAGCCTACGCAGGCTCGTACCAACTTCCAACATGACCTCGCTCAAGGTTCCCGACAACGGTTGGGAGCTGGAGGCATCTGGCAATGGTTCCCATCTGCCAACCCAGGCTTTCGCCCTCACGCTCAGCGACAATGTCATAGAGGACATGATCCAGTGCGTCAGGAATGGCGACAGCATCGAACTTTCTCTTGGGGACGCTCCGGTAAGTCCACTTCTCCTCACTGCTCTCACTGTTTTCACAGGCGTTTTTCATTCATCTACCCCCATCTCGGAGTTGTTCAGTTGTTTGTTTGTTTTCTTTCATGACCACCTCGAGTTCCTCGGTGCCTGCCTGAGCGTATGCTAACGCCTGGACCAATAGACCTTTCTCTACGGCTCAGACTCCCACGTAATCACTCCCGACGCTGACTCCTATCCCTACGACATTTACCTAACCCAACCATTTGAATCAACGAAAATCGCTGAGAGAATACCCCACGCCGGATCCCTCTTCGAGAAACCACGGAGCTCTTCAACTACCAAATTATCCGCCGACAAGGTCGAGCAAGACACCGACAACAAGACCAAGGGCGCAAAGGCGAGCAAGAGTAGTACTCCTTCCGCTCTCGACTCCGATCGAGAGGCTCTTCAGAGCGAGTTCGCGGCTCTAGCGGCAACTCGAGAGAAGTGAGTGTTATTGACCTGAGGTTTGCATGTAATACTAACATTGGCATCGCAAGGGCTCGCGTGGTGGACAAGCTTCCAGGAACGAAAAAGGGCGCCGCAAAAGCCAAAGGCAAACTCCTCCCTGGCTATGCCTCAACTCCACGATCAATACCCGCCTCGCCCGGTCAATTATCTCACGGTTCGCCCAACTCAACACCTGCACTTTCTGCGTCCCAACAACACGTGGAACGAGTCAAGGAGCAGAGAATCGTTCTTGTTCACGAGCTTGCCGTACAGGATCGATCCATGGAGTACATCGCCAAGAAGTGGAATGGCAAAGAAGAAGACTTGCGGCCCACCTTGGAGAAGGTCGCAGATAACCTCGCTGACAAGAAGTGGGCAATGAAGAAGGCCTATTGGAAGGAGCTTGATGTTTGGAATTACGATTACGATACCCAGGAAATACGACAAAAGGCGATTGACAATGCAATTCGCCATTACGACAAACAAAGACTCTCTTCAGGGGAGCCAGAGTGGCAAAGGCTATTGCCCAGGGAAGAGCGCGGAAAAGGCAAATGCCTGAGCCGACTTCAAGCCAATTTGGCAAAGGGTCCTGCTCAGGCAGCGCCCAAGATCAAGGTACAGAAGGCAGATGGCAGCCCCACCTCTCGTGACAGCGCTTCGTCTCCTGATGGCGACCGAGCAAAGGCAGAACCAATGTCGCGATCAACCTCGAACCCTCTTCCAACCAAAAAGGTCAGCAGTCAAGATGCCCAGGCCAAGCGACTCTTGGGCAACTCCAAGTCCAAGACGGCAATCCCCAAGGCATCACCAACCAAGGGTCGAGCAGCAGTGAGCAAATCCAAGGATGGTAGAGTTCTCTCCAAGGAGTTTATTGAGAACTCGGACTCATCGGGTGATGAGGCCTCCGTTGTCGTCAGCTCGAGGCCTGTCGTTCAAAAGAAGATCAAGGAAACGAAGGATACGGCTGTGAGCAAACCTCGAAGTGTGACCCGAGAACCTGTCAAGCAGTCGCGAGTCACCAAGCGACCTCACGAGGACGATGACTCGAGCTCAAGCTCTGGAACCCCTCTGTCGAAACGAATCAAGTCTAAGCAGCCACTGCCAGCTCCGAAAGTCAAGCAACGAGTCTCAGACGCCAACCGAATCTCGCGCGGCACTGGCACCGGTACGGCATCATCGTCGCTCAAAAGCAAGAACACCTCACCAACTAAGTCGTCACCATTGGCTTCGTCTCCTCCCACAAATGCTTCGGACCTCGAGAACGAACCACGGCCGACCGTCCAGGCTACGAAGAAGCGCAAGATGGAGCCGGCCAGCAAGCCCTCGGCCAAGCGACGAGCTGTCCTTTCGGACGAATTGGTGTCCAAGGCGCAAACGTTCAAGGCATATTATCAAAAGTACGAGTCATTGCACATGAAGGTTTCGGCATTGGCCAATCCGGCCAAGCAGGACTTGGGGAACCTCCTGAACATGCGGGATCGACTCAAGTCGATGAAGGAGGAAATCTACCGAGAATGCCCACAGGGATTGATGGTATAATGAGGATGCGGAGAAAAGGTCATTTGGACGGATTTTAAAGGCGTACGGTATTATGAAATGTTTCTCTGCATTTGCTCCAAGAGAGCCGGAACTAGCAATTTTACAGGGACTAAGAGCCTCGACGGATGAAACGAGAGCTCCTGGATTGATTGATTTGATTTGCTGTTTGATACCACCAGGTCCAAGTCTAGGCCAGAGTAGGCAAGGGAAAACCAATAAAATACAGAAAGTATTAAAACGAAGATCGGAACATGAGTGAAACAGATGAGAATGATACAGGCACGAGGAACCCGTGACAATGAGCTGAGACGCATGTGTTGGGCAGAATGACGACGCTGAGCTGCAAGGGTGAGAGGTACACATGTAGACGGGGACCTGGGAAGTTGGGGGGGTGGCTGCAGATTCCAGGTTCCAGGTCGCAGGCGCAGGCCCCACCGACGGGGTCGGTATGATCTGACACCGAGCTCGGGGTCTGGACCTTGCAGAGGTCCAGGGTAGTCAGACTGCCAGAGCTTTCACAATTAATTGTCTGAGGCAATACTCAAGCTGCGATAGCGGTAGCCTTTTTCCCTGGGGAGCTGAAACTATGCAGCCCAGCCGACATTCTTCTCATGGATGGTGCAAAAGTCCAGA
>JALNIO010000195.1:0-12897 GCA_023509875.1 Rugonectria rugulosa | reverse complement strand
ATTTAATGAGCAACTTCATGCAAACTCGTTTGTGAAAGATCTCAACTTGGAGCTGGCCGACTTCAATTAAGCATATCCCAAACTCAAGGTGCTCTACCTAACCTGTAGCTGGACACAATAAATTTTGAAGATGAGGAACACTTCGGCCTCGGAGAAATGCCACGCCGGTATTTCTGCCCCACCTCCGCGCTGCGCTCAACCCACCATCCAGGCTGGCAGTTTCGTGGCGATACCAGGCCAAATCGCAGACAAACTCCTTTCTCTCTCTGCGGCCATTCTTGAGTCGCCAATCCATCGCCATGGTTCTTCAAGACCTCGGCCGCCGCATTAATGCGGCCGTCTCCAACCTTACGCGAGAGCAGAACCTCGACGAAAAGGCGAGTAACGAGCTCTGACCTTCCCCGCCTTGCGTCGCTGACTGTTGTGCGTAGGCCTTTGACGCCATGCTCAAGGAGATTTGCGCTGCTCTCCTCGAAGCCGACGTCAACGTTAAGCTCGTTGGGCAACTCCGAAAATCGATTCGAAGCACCGTCAACTTCAAAGAACTCCCCCCCGCCGTGAACAAAAAGCGCCTAATCCAGAAATCCGTCTTCGATGAGCTCGTCAAACTCGTTGATCCCCACGCCGAACCGTTCCGACCGAAAAAGGGCAAGACCAATGTCATCATGTTTGTTGGTCTCCAGGGTGCCGGAAAGACGACGACGTGTACGAAACTGGCGCGACACTACCAGACTCGAGGCTTTCGCAGCTGCTTGGTGTGCGCCGATACCTTCCGAGCCGGTGCCTTTGACCAGCTCAAGCAGAACGCCACCAAGGCCAAGATCCCTTATTACGGTTCTCTGACGGAGACGGATCCCGCCGTGGTTGCAAGGGCTGGTGTGGAACAATTCAAGAAGGAGCGCTTCGAGGTCATCATTGTCGATACCTCAGGTCGCCATCGTCAAGAGTCGGCCTTGTTTCAGGAAATGGTTGATATCCAGGATGCCATCAAGCCAGACGAGACCATCATGGTCCTGGATGCTTCCATTGGTCAGCAGGCCGAGTCGCAGGCCAAGGCCTTCAAGGAAGCGGCCGACTTTGGAGCCATCATCATTACCAAGACAGATGGCCATGCCCACGGCGGTGGTGCCATTTCCGCAGTCGCTGCGACACACACTCCCATCGTATTCATTGGTACTGGCGAACACATGCTGGATCTGGAACGCTTTGCTCCACAGCAGTTTGTCCAGAAGCTGCTGGGCATGGGTGACATGCAAGGGTTGATGGAGCACGTGCAGAGTCTTAGCCTCAACCAAAAGGACACCATCAAGCATATCCAGGAAGGCATCTTCACCGTGAGGGATCTGCGCGACCAACTATCCAACATTATGAAGATGGGACCCCTCTCGAAGATGGCTGGCATGATCCCGGGGATGAGCAACATGATGCAGGGCATGGACGACGAGGAGGGCGGCAACAAGCTGAAGCGAATGATCTACATTTGCGACTCAATGACGGAGAAGGAGCTCGACTCTGATGGAAAGATGTTTGTGGAACAACCGACTCGTATGACGAGAATTGCGCGTGGCTCAGGGACATCGGTTCGTGAAGTGGAGGATCTCTTGACACAGCAGCGGATGATGGCTGGCATGGCCAAAAAGATGGGAGGAAACATGAAGAACATGCAGCGAGCACAGCAGGCCATGGGTGGTGGCAACAAGGCTCAGCAGATTGCTGCGATGCAGAAGAGATTGCAGAGCATGGGTGGAGCTGGCGGCGCGGGAGGCATGCCTGACATGGGCAGCCTAATGAAGATGCTGGGAGGAGGAGGAGGAGGTGGAGGCGGCATGCCTGGTATGCCTGGGGGCATGGACATGCAGGCTATGATGCGTCAAATGGGCATGGGTGGAGGCATGCCAGGAATGCCGGGAGGAGGTGGCCGTGGTCGAAGGTGAAAGATCAAAAGGTGGGCTGGGTAGGCAGTCTTTTGGCGTCGCTGTTCGTGACTCTGTATGGGAATGGGCGTTAAAGGCTATGCAATGACTATGAGAACGGACGAATGCATGAGCGGACAATGAGTGATTGGTTTGGGCTTATGAGTTGATGCAACTGTATTCGTATACCACAGGGGTTATATGGACATATGGACAAGAGGTGGTGGCTCCCAAGAATAGACTCCAAATTACATCTAGACTTCATCCGTATCCCGCCAATCCGCTCCGTTCTACCCGTCCGGCCCAGCCTCAGCCTTGAAGAGGCTCATGCGGCGTCATGGAAGAATGCACCTATGAGACGGCAATGCATCTTTGATCAATCTGTTTGGCGAGCCCTACGAGTTTCTCTGGCGGTGCAAATATTACCTTTCCCCACATTTGGCGAGCGATGCAACGCTGGGAGGAATCGTTTGGCGACGAGCCCAATCACGATGCCTTGTTGCGCCCCATCTTTGCTCATTGACAGATGCGCTACGGCGATTTGTGGCATCGCGCCATGGTCTCAGCCCAAATTGCGGCTGTGCACCAGCAAAACCACCGGTCCTTTCATTCGGCGCTGGAGCTTTTGGAAACGGAAGGATTCGTTCAGTCCATTCTTGGGGCTTGACGGGGTAGTTACCCTTGGAAAGATGTTCGAGGACGAAATGGCCATGGATATAAAAGAGAGGATGTCAGCCTGGGAACTGGCTTGCATCAATCACTTTCCAACACTCATCTCTTACCTGTCTTTCCATTATACCGATCATTGAAGCGATAACTCTCTCTGTTACCTTTCCTATTTGTTCAGCATGAAGTTAACTTCAACACATCTCATCCTCGCGAGCTTGGCAACAGTCAACTCTGCTCCTTCAGAAGCCATCACGGTCAAACTTGAAGGCCGCACTGCTACCCAGTCAAATCGCTCTGCCGCTGTCAATGTCAAGTTGACGAATTGGTGGAATGTCACAGACTACCAATGGTATGGCAAGATCTCGGTCGGTACGCCGCCTCAAGAATTGTGAGTCAAATCTGCCGCATCTGCATGTCCAAGGTCTGACAATTGCAGCAACGTCCTCTTCGACACTGGATCCACGGATCTCATCATTCCCAACAAGGGCTGCACAACATGCAGCAACTACACCCTGTTTGACTCTTCAAAATCATCAACCTTTTCGAAGAAGCCTGACTTGTCATACAACATCTCATACGGCACTGGCAGTGATGCACAGCCTCTGAAAGAAAAGGCCACGCTGAAAGGGACTTTGCACTCAGACACTGTGACAATTGGACACGTTTCCGTGGAAAATCAGCCTTTTCTCCTCGCGGACTCGTATGACAAGAATCTGGGTCCAAATGCCCTCGGCCCCAATATTGAGGGCATACTTGGCATCGGCCCCCCTAACGCTTCTGTCATCGGTGCAGCTCTTGAGACGGAATTGCAAACCACACTTTGGGGCCTCTACTACTCTGGAAAACTACCCGAGCCTCTCTTTTCGCTGTACTTGAACTCTGGCGAGAACAGCGGCGCATCGGGCGAAATTACTCTCGGCGGTATCGACAACTCAAAGTACGACGGCGACATCACTTGGGTCGACTTCAACTCCACCATTGTCGCCCTCGTCAACGAGTGGTACATTGACAATCCCGCCTTCTACGTCAACGACAAAGTCGTCAAGAACTCCAAGACTAACGGATCCTTTCCTGGAGCCGTCACGCTCCTTGACTCGGGCACCTCGTACATCATGACTCCCAACTACCAAACTGCCAAGGATCTCTACGCTGCCATCAGCCCAGAGATTGAGCAGCTCGACGAACTCGGCACCTGGGGCGCCGACTGTGATGTTATGGAGAAGCTTGCCCCCGAGCTGACCTTTACGGTGGGCGCCGACGATAAGCTCGTGAACCTGACCATGCCCAAGGATGCTTTCAACCTGGGCGAGTCGTCGGATTATCCAGGCAAATGCCAGGCCGTTGTCCTCAACTCGCCTACGGAGTTGAGTGATCTTGCTTCTGTCTGGGTCATTGGCAGTCCCGTTCTCAAGGGTTACTATACCGTCTGGCAGGGCGAGAAGCTGCAGCTTGGTGTGGCTGAACTCAAGGCTTCGTCTACTGGTAGTGATGGCACGTCGCCCATCAGCACGTCTACTCCCACTGCTGCCACCGGTGGGGTTGCGCCTCTCATGCCTACCGCCTGGGCTGTCTTGACTGTTGCAATTGTTACTGCATTCTGGTGGACATAGTTGATAAATAATCATGTACCCATACTTAAGACATAGATGTAGATTTGATTCACTTCACTGGACTCCTATAATTTCCTCAGCATTGGCTACGAGGCTTAATTTAAATCACACTGCCACTTTTTATAAAGCTCAACCAAATGCATTCTCTGTCTGACACGTCTGGTCCACATACGTTCATCGGTCACCTACCGACCCAATGGAGCCGAAGTCCCAGATTGTGCAGTCATGAGGTGAAAAGAATGATCGGTGGTTTGGAAGCCTAACAATGCCTTATTTCATAAGCACTTGGCATTCATATCAATGAGGATCTTGACGTGGTTGTCCTTGTCATGGAGAAGTGTCTTAATTCCTTCGTCGACAAAGTTTTCGAGTTTAATTCTCTTAGTAATCATACAGCTAGGCTTGATGGTACCTGCAGGAAGTCAGTAACCATGTCCAGTGACGCAGTACAGGTAGGCTGGCTCACCTGTCGCCATATTATTAAATGACAGCTTCAAAATCGACATCCTGATAGCCGAGAACGGATGTATACGAACTCTCCTTCCATGTGATCCAGTTAGGATTGAACGGAATCTCCTTTTCCCAGATAGCGACGTTGACGATTTTCCCCTTTGCTCGGACAGCTTCGCAAGAGCTCTTTACACTGTCCTCGTATTAGAAACCTCTTGGAGAAGCCAGTAACCAAATACTTACGTCGCAGGGACACCCGCGCAGTCAAAAACCACGTCTGCCCCTTTGCTGTTCGTGAGTTCCAGGACTACTTTCACCACATCGTCTTTGGTCGGGTCGATGATGCGAGAAGCACCAAATTGCTTCGCAAAGCCCTGGCGAGAGGCTGCCACCTCGGAAACAATAATCTCCTTGACCCCCTTGCCCCTGAGACAGAGAACTGTCGCCAGGCCAATAGGAGCACCTCCAAAGATGAGGACGACAGAGTCAGCATGAAGTTCTTCTGTTGCGGCAGAGACAGCATGCCAAGAAGTTGAGAGAGGTTCAACAAGAGCAGCCTCCTCGAGGGTCAGGTGACTAGGGATGGGGAAGACTCGTTTGGCGTCGACGCAGACGGCTTCGCTGAGGCCAATAAATCCTCCAGAGGGACAAACATTTTCAGAGCCGCCATCGCACGCTGCGCATCTCCCGCAAAATATAGTCGGGCGAACAGCGCAGGGCTGACCGAGTTGATAGTCCCCATGAACATCCGGACCGATCTATTTGATCACACCAGAGAACTCATGGCCAAACGTAACGGGGATTGTCTCAGCAGTGATGGGGTGAGGGCTGGTGGGACAAAAGGTTGGACCACCAAGGTACTCGTGGAGATCAGTTCCGCAGATGCCGACAAACGCAGGTGCAATCTAGCGGGAAGGGACTTGTGAGTTCAGCAGACATTACTGGATGCCTAACAAGAGTGATACCTTGATTTGACCAGGGCTAACTATGGGCTCTGGAATCTGTTCGATGCGGATATCTTCCTTACCATTGTAGCGTACAGCTCGCATAGTGTTCGACTTGCTTTGATGCTTGAGCTTGGTAGTAAGTGTAGGTAAGACGAGAAAGAATTGAGTTTGATGTAATGCATGAGCCTTGTTGGTTACTTCTAGTCGTTGATGGGCCCTAATATATATAGAGTCCCGTATACCAAGTACCACTCTCTATCTTGCTGAGGGTCTTGTTCAAAGTCGTCATTTCCCAAGACAGCCACTTGACTTCCTCCAGCTTGTTGAATCTTGGCTTCCCAATATAGAATGGTTCTCCAAGGCGAGAATTTTGCACGTGTACCGTTGCAGAGCACGCCGGGCCACTGGGGATTTTCCGATTTAGGACAAATACGTGAGTACCTACTTTATGACCTTTCATGTCTTTAGTCCGCCCGCCTCTGGGGCAAAGCGAACACAGACACCCAACACGATAACAACGAGTCAGTTGTGTAAAGTTATGGCGCATCATTACAACATCTGTCTTGAAAATAGATACGTTGTGGTCTAGAATCTTGGTAATATGCTAGACGACGCCAGGTGAGCCGTCACGATCGGGGCTTGTAGGGTGATCCCCCCCGAATGCATGTGAGTGCCCATATCTTCATATGCAAGCACTTGTCACATTTGGCAAATCCGCAACTAGTCTCATGCATGAAAATGATTGAATACCGATTAATGAGCACTTTCTGCATGAACTTTTCAATTTGTAATGTGCCTTACCTAAAACCTCGGTTACATCCCTCATCGTTCTTAAGCGTAGTGGGGTCTCCCCAAGAGTTCTTTTTCGAGAGATTACACCAATATCAGGCTCGTTCTATTGTCGAAGCTTGACAGCTTCACTCACGTGATAGCCAGGAGTCTTCAGGAAAGCTCTACTCCGTAGTCAGGATAAATTCCGGCATTGAAAGGCTTTTGGCAGCTACAGTTGAGTTCAACTGATTTGAAGTCTTTAGGTGATGACCAATTATAAGATGCAAGTAGGAGATAACAATGCAACAGGGGTGTAAGTGATGGGACCAGGTAGCGGGCTGGAGAGGTGCTTTGGCCAAACTTTGCATTAAAATTATTATACATTGCTCGATTCATACTTAGACCACGTCACAATCTGTCAGGGTACTTTCATCACCTGAATAGCTCCCGGGCGCCAGCTTGTCTATATCTGGCTGTAGGTAGATATCAGAAGCGTTACTACTGAAACACACGTGTCTGACTGTTTAGAGTTAGATCAACATGAAGTGCATCTGTGCACGACTGTTTCAACGAGTCGACATCATCTCAGAGGATCCAGATTATAAGCTTCCGAGAACGGTTTCCTTATCAACTGACACTTGACCCTTGCAATATTAGATGTCAGTTTAGACCTGCCAGATTTGGCAAGTTTCTACTCGATAAGGCCGTAGATCCATTTGAAAGTGCCAGGGCAATGTAGACAGAGTTTAAGGGAGCGCTCAGTCGCAGTACCAAGTACAGCAAACGAAAGTTGGCACTCTTTGTCACGAAGAAGGTTGGGATTTCACGAGGTGGGACACAAGTCTCTGGATCCCTAGCCGTCTAACGTCTGCTCAGATGGGTTCTTAAGCGTGCTGGAGCTTTCAGGGACAGACCCTATTACTAAAGGGTCGACAGAACGTGTGTATGGATCAGGGCGTGATGAACTAATGATGGTAAAGGAATGTGGCGGATTCAGCAAAACGCGTTAGATACGGCAATGTCATGGCTTTGCAGAGTCTGGAGGTGGCGTCTTGTCTTTGAATCCACCTTCAAGTCAAGGCAGGTTCTAATTTCAAGATGAGACTCTTTTCAGTGGTTGAATCCCTGATAAGCGTCATGGATCTCGAAATGAGCTTTCTACCATGAGATATTATAGGTGGTCTTGTTGGTCTGACTGCCTAACCCGGTAGGCCAAGAGATAAGCAAAGGCGAAAATGTATTTGGTGACCAATTCTTATAAAACAAGTAGGTACGAGCTGAAATTTCCTACATGGATTTCGATCCGCCCAGTTAAAGCACAAAGAGGCTTGTGGACTGCGGTTCAAAGGGCAGTCCTGCATGAATTGTTGAGTGGGGTTTGTTGCCAAACAAAATTCAGGAGCTTTATTAAACTGCGAAGCCTATTTGGCACGTTTAATTCAACTGCCCATGGATCGGCAGGGCGTGAGAGAGCTTAAGTAAGGCGGGATGATATTAGCATCGTGAAAATCGCGACAACCAGTCTATGAATGAATGTTTTACATTAAGTAAACGGATGACACTTAAGGTTTCGAAACCGAATCAGCACTCCTGTTGCACGGATGCATAGCGTATTAGCAATGTGATATCATTATAGCGGAACACGTAGATGCTAGGACTTGCTGGATGAAGACCTCAGTTTACCTTACCATGGAGGTTTCTGCCAAGCTCAGTCACGTACCTTTCGTACGCAAGCCGGGCGAGAACCAGGCGTCGAAACCTCGTAGACGGTTGAGGGACTTGCTCCCCAGAGTTAATAAACAGGGCAAGGCAGTTCGTAGAAGAGGTTGGCTGACTGACTGATCTCATTTCACAGTTATAAAAGCTCATCGTATCCTCGTTATGATAGTCACCAGACAAGCTCAGCAAGCCTGTGAAAGTTGAAATCTAGACACTACAAACATCCTATTTATCGAAAAAACGTCAACTTGTGAGTACAGAAGAAAATGCTACATTAAAATCATTTACTTACAGAAATTAGAGCCATGAGAGTTACTACCTTTACGCTCTTCTTCGCCCTCGCCACCTGGGTTGAGGATGCACTCGCTGATGATTCCAAAATCCAGGTAGAGGTTCGCTACAGCGACACCTACATCGATGTCGGGGACCTGGATCTGTTTGCAGAAACCTGGCAAAAGATTTATGCAGCAGATGGCAATGAACACAGCGTCGTCACTGATAAGACATTCGGGACCAACTCCAGCGAGTGCACCAGCTGGGCCGATGGGCCTGCCCTCAATGTTCAGGTCAAGATCGATGGACGTTGGGGTCAGATCTCCGACGTTGGTCCCAACGACTCTCGCGAAGCGCTCGTTACTTCCCTATGGGCGGTCCTCAACGAGGTCAGCAACTCGACTGGCTGGCACGTCTTTTCCAACTGCTACGGGACAACCTGGCAAGAGGGCGTTCCACTGTGGGATGGTCCTCACGCATGTGGAGGCCAAAACGCAACTGTCATGGAGGAGTGTCTTTGTGACATTGGGAGTGCTCAGTGCGAAAAGCACACTTGGGGCCACAAGGTTCCTTCCATTATTCAGGCCAACTTGTACCGCAATGGTACTTTGCTTCCCGACATGCTTACAGTCGAGTTTGCGTCTCAATCGACTCAAACTAAGGGGGCTTGCAACCAGGCTGAGTTTATTGGGGGCAATCTAGTTAGTCTGGTCCCTGTAGCCGGCCCTTTTTTTGCAGTGGGCGTGTTTGTTTTCTGTATCTTGGATCCATAGATGTGGTAGTGATTCCTGGGGTCTATTAGCTGCATTATCTACCTGAGAATTGTTTGGGGACGGTCTCGGCTCGGTGGTTGATATTCGAAATACAACCATCATCTTAGGGCTTTGTATATTGTAAAGACTTTTTATTTAATTTAGAATAACAAGGGTTGTAGCACAAATATGAGATGCAATTGTACCTAGGTAGTATTTGGAAGATGGAGAGTGCCTGACGTGAGTGGCTGTGGTTTATGGATGGAACTCTTCATATATACTCTCTCTCAATCACGAATGGCTTACATCTTGGACGGCTTCGACTCCCACGTCGCCACGGGTGCCTCCACTTCAGACACCATCGTGAGTACCTGATGTGGTGAATGAATTTACCCAGAAAGAGGCGGCTCCCGAGCTGGGGCTCGAGCCGAACGGGTAACGGGCCTTAGATGGCCAAATAGTTCGCTGGTGGTCGCGGGTCCACGTTAGGTACCTACCACTGTGGTGGTGTGCCACTCCTAAAGGCTTGAAACGAAGCCAGCGATCGAGATGCCCGTTTGACAGGCAGGACGTAGACTGAATGGTAGGGGACTCACTGTATTCAATTCTCCGATTTCCTTTGGTCCCATGTGCCAGTTGATCAAATTTGCCGGTATCTTCTTCTGACATTCTAACCTAAGTGTAGGACGATCGCTTTGTTCACATTGGTTGTGCCAATACCGATGGCGGATATCGGGATCAGACTATGTCATCACCATCGCGCGTTGTTTCGGCTCGTCGCTTGTTCGGAAGCTTTGTTATTGGATGTAGCAAGCATGGCGTGCACCATAGCGACATCTACGACGTAGCCTGGGCCGAACCCATCCCCTCAATTGCTACCGCTAGAGATACGTGGCAGGGCACAGGTGCATCGGATGACGAAGCTTACGGACTGGGCCGGGTGCGGCGTTCAATATCCCATCATCGTCACACCGCTTCGATACTCAGCTGCCATCTGCCGTATGCTTTTGCAGATACTTGCCTTGCCGGGTTGCGATGCATTTAGCCAAGAAGATAGAGGCGTGCGAGAGGCCAGAATCAACTGCGACTCCGCTCGGCAGTGCAAAACTCCCCGCAACCTCGCGGTGCAGGCTTACGGCGCGAGAGACACGCCAGTGGAGATATAAGCTACTATTTGGGCATCTCGCAGTATGAGGTGGCCATTTAAGTGCCACATCAGCTCCCCCTCACGCCCTAGCTAGAACTATCGATTTTGAAAGTCATGTCCTGCATATCCGAACCCAAAACTTAGGTCTAGGCCCGTCACTTGCATGCGCGATGATTAAAACAAGCAAGGGAGTTGAACTGGACTGATCTGGGCCTTTGGGCGTCTGGAATCACTTCTTGGGCAGCAATGACGATCCATTTGTTTACACAATGTGTGCTATGTCAATATTGCTAAGTCTTAGGTATATAAATAGACTGTTCCAGAGACTCGTTTAGTCCGTCGCTGTGCTATCTATTTGCTCGCTATATGCTACCATTTTCACACATTCTATCAGGTACCTTTACTTTTGTTTGGCCAAGTTCTATCACTTGCATCGACAATGTCGAATGACGCCCCTATTGTTCGTGAGGTCATCCCATACTCTGACAAGAATATGGAAGAAGCCATCAAAATCTTCAAAGCCAAGAAAATTCCCGTCTACGAACCTGGTGAAGATGACTACGAGCGCTATATCGCGACGGCCAATCTTGTCTATCGCTTCTCAAGCCCTCCTTGTGTTGTTCAGCCCAAGTGTGCTTGTGATGTGCGGGATGTTGTCAAAATCGCAAAAGCCCGAGACATCCCAATTACTATCAAGAATGGCGGCCACTCTTACGCCGGAGGTTCCACCACGAACGTCGGCATCTTGATGGAACTCGGGCTGATGAACGAGGTAAACCTCAACACCCAAGCGGGAACTGTGACCGTAAAGGGCGGCGCTTTGTGGTTCCATGTGTACAAGAAATTGGTCAGCAAGCATCTCGATGGCTATGTCGTCAATGGCGGACGCTGTCCCACCGTTGGAGTGAGTGGCTTCATGTTGGGTGGTGGCCTTTCCCCATTCACTAGGAGTTTCGGAATGGGCTGTGATACGGTCAAGGAGTTTACCATTGTCACCGCCGAGGGAGATGAAATTACGGTTTCAGAGCGCGATGATCCGAAGTCGGACAAGGGTAAGCTTTTCTGGGCCCTTCGCGGCGCTGGCGGCGGAAATTTCGGCGTTGTCGTTGAAATGAAGCTGGGCCTGAACAAGCTGAAGAGTGATTTTGTCGTTGCCGGGAGATACACATGGTTTCCCGAGCCCAAGGATATGGAAAGATTCATGGCCACCATGAACGGCTTTTACACCAAGAACTGGTCCAACGAGATGACTATTGACAGCTCTTGGCTGTGTGACCTTTCCAACAGCAAGACGGATCTTGCAGTCCGGTTCTTGGTTTACTACAACGGCGGTCGACAAGACTTTAACAAAGAGATTGACGGATGGACCCTGCCAGACCAAAATGACCAACAAGAAGAGCTGAAGAAGCAGCTGAGGCGACGATCATTGCGGGAAAAGTCTTCTCGATTTCTCCACGAAACCCTCGCGGCACAGTGGATTGAAGAGACGAAGAAGTCCTTCCCTACCAACAGGTCTTACCAGATATATACCTCTTTTGTGTTCAAGAACGGTCGGAAGAACATTGAGAAGATCACCAACGTTATCAGAGAAGAGATGCAGGAGTTCAAAAAGCAGTTCGCCGGCGAGACAGGTCTGCTTCAAGTCACCTTTATCCATTCTGGGGGAGCGGCAAACAGCAAGCAGCGCAGCGACACGGCTTTCCGCTGGCGCGGCTGTGTCTACCACGCCTATATCATGATCCAGTGGGATGAAAAGTGGCTGGAGATGAACATGAGAGGCTTCCTCGAAAAGATGAAGCCGAAGCTGAGTCCCTTCGGCATGGTTCAAGGAGCCACGTTCATCAACTTCCCGGACGGCTCACTGAAGACCAACGCCCACGAGAAGTCGTACTATGGGAACAACCATCAGGAGTTGCGACGCATCAAGAAGATTTGGGACAAGGACAACTTCTTCAAGTGGTCGCAGGGCATTCAGCTTCCTGGCTCGGGCAAGTCCACAGTTCCAGCAGTCCGGGCCGACCAGGAGGAGAACGATGATCTCGTCAAGGACCTGATGGAGGCCAAGGACTTTGTCGTGAACGAAGAAGAGTTGACCGATGCGTTGGCGGAACTGCAGTGGGAATCATACCGCCCCCCAACCCCAGCTGATGTCTATGGAAGCGGAGCTTTGCCGGCCCTGGTGTATTAATGAATGGGGATGGTCTACAACTCAGAGCCGCAAGAACGCTCACCTGCACCGTAGCAAGGCCAAGATCTCGACATCACTCATTGTAGATCAAGGGATAATTAGGTCGAACCAGATGCAGCTGTTGATAAATTATTACCATATGCCTGAGAGACCCCTTTCTCCTTCTTCAAGTATAATAATACACTATCCCCACAGGCGAACTTGTCACGACCCTGGGAGACTAGGCCGCGACCAGTCACGTGTGCCCCATCCAACGGACCAATCAAGAACCAATTACCTAGATTATTACATAATTACCGCGATCAGGATCACTATAATCATTTCATGATCATAATGATCACCAAGATATATATATACCACTTTTATTAGCATTAGATAGTTACAGCTAGATAGCTTTTAATATAACTTTATTACTACAATTACCTTTAGATATTCTAGTGACTATATATTATAAGATA
>JALNIO010001917.1:0-68434 GCA_023509875.1 Rugonectria rugulosa | reverse complement strand
CAGAGGGGAACCTTCTTCGGCTTAGGCGAGACCGCAAGCCTGGGATGGAAGGGACCAAAAACCCAAGGACGCCACTTTTTTTCTGTCCTTGCTGAGAGGTACCTTATTGGCGGCGCGCCACAACGGGAACGAGAAGCCGATAAGGGATAGGGAAGCGTTCCAGGCTCGAATTCCTTGAGGCTTTGCCAAACTGCAACACGGCCTTTCAGTTCTCGTGAGGAATTGGGATTGGAGGAAGGGAAGGAGAAGAAAAAAAGACTGGATCAGCCCAAACGGCGCCCCCGGGTTACTTTATGAGCGTTTCCCTCTGATGGCTTGCGTCTCGTTTCTTCCGCTATCACCCATCGTCAGTACCAGGTTTCTTTAGCTACAGGGGCCCCCGGTGGGAGCGGATGCTGCCAAGGGGACCAAGTGGGTACCGTTGCGGGCCTCGGGGTTGCAGCGCTGCTTTTAGGGGGGCTTGGCCAGGCTGGGCGCTTTGGTGGGTTGGCAGTTGGTTGTGAAGGTGCCCTGTCTTGGTTGTTCTTCTTGTTTCTTCAGTGGACTGGTTGACTGCATGGACAACGCCACCAACATCCATTGGGGGGATAACAGAAATGATATTGGATGAGGATGAGATAAGAGGAGCATGTTGACATGTCGGGGTCGAATCGCGGTGACTGCCTCCTTTTTATTCCTCTCTAATAGCATTGAGTCCTAGTCCATCAAGGAAATTCATGCGACATCCATCGCCCAAGACAACATACATCCCTTGTCAGACACGCCCTCAGCATTCAAGACAACAAACAACATGGCCGGGAGCCACCCAACACGAGTTGACGAGTCTTATGTGTCTTGGAAATTTGAGAGTCTCCAAAGTCTCGTCCCCTCAACGGTCCAGAAGCCACGATCCGATCGTCTCTTATTCCAATCGCATTACGGAGTACTAGTCAGAGGCCGTGTCAGGGTCTGTGAGCTGCTGCCCAATCTATTGAACTGTCTATGAAGCTAAAGATTGTACCATGCATCTCTCCCTTGGGCAATTCGTATCACCACCATCTGGTGGTTATTGCCATGCCTCTGGTCTTCAGCTCACAAGTCACAAGCAATGGAGAGGTTGAAACGACAACCAACCAACAAATCACATCTCATCGTTCCCATAATCATCACGGCACTCCCCAAGTCTCCATCAAGTTCACCCTCTACTAAAGCAGCGTCATCCTCCCGGCAAATGGCTGCGTATGCAAACTCCACGGGTACCCGCCTCAAGAGCTCGGGCACCGGCCGCCGTCGTTTGGCGTGCCAAATCGGCAACGGCACGCGCGCTCCCTCGCTATGATGTTGTCATTCCCCAAAGAGGCCCGTTTTCTCTTTTCTCAATTACAAAGGAAATCCTCAATACATGTGAGGTATGCAGAGCAATATACGAACTGAGGTAAGCCTCTGTTGCACGCTGCCAGACCTCCTTTGCCCGTTGTTGCGGTTGTGCAGTATCGTGGCCAGGAGGAGGGGAGGATCAGTTCTCGCTTGAACGGTCCTTCTTCTCTATCGTTTTGTCATGTGTCGCATCAGCCAATCTCTTTGAAGCTTGGCTGCTTGGCATTGCTCGCTTTCCCGAGGTCCCAAAGTCTCTCGTCTTTCGATTCCTTGGTTTTTCTCTGATCTCTTCTCTCAGCTATCCTTTCCCTACTAATACCGTAGTGTAATTCCTGGTTTCTTGGAATATCTATCTCCACCACTGGTTGGATCTCTGCATGGAGGTATTCGTATGCGCGTACGTACATGTAGGCAGAATCACTATCACATCACCGAGTACACGGACAGCATTCTCTTGCACCCTATCACGACACACGCTCTCTGCTTCCTTCGTCCTGCCCATCCAGTCATACCTCTCCTAATACGCATTTGGCCACGGTGCGCCCCGACGTCAAGTCACAGCCATTCGCCTTTGCACAACCCCGTCTTCCCTTTCTTGCCTCCCCCACGCTCTGGAGTTGCACCTCTGCAACATGACGGCTCGCTTCCTTGGATCGGTCGCACCCTCTTCGTCCAGATTCGGCAGGCTCAACGATCATCCCGATGTGCCAATCTTCACGTCTCTTCTCCATGCAAGATGGACAAAAAGTCCAATTCCTTCAGCCCGAACGACGACCGTTGCGAGGATGCGCGTTCACCTCTCCACAATGACTCTCCAATCCTTGTTGTGCACTGTAGATGATCGGCTCACGTTAGATTCAATGACCCTGCACGCTTAGAGCGCCCCGAAATACAAGGTTAATTCGAGTTCCGTCACCGCTCCCGCACCGTTGTCCCTCCTCCATCTAGCCTCGAATTGCGCGTGGTAGGCCGTTGGCAGATTCTGCCTCTAATTATCTGTCTGATACCCGTTTACAGCTCCGTATTCTACGTCTCAACTGTCCCAATCTCGATCCGAAACCCAGCGACGGCCGTATCTTCCGCTGCCACCATCCCGGCCTGGCGGCAACTGGTCTCCGCGCCGGTTCCGCCACACGGCTTACGCCTCCCCGTAATGGGGCATAAGCAGCCCATTTGTTATTGTGTTGAGATTTGGTTGAGGAAAAAGAAAAGGGAGGATCATTCAATAACACCCACATGGGCCCAAGCACTTCGATGTCTCGTTGGCCGCTGAGACATCCCTGGACGGGCTGAAGGGGTCTAGAACCCGGTCCTTATCACATTGGCAATCCCGATCATGTGCCCAATCACGCTGCATCACGTATGTAGACGCACGTCGGCTCCTGAACCTCATCACGTACATGTTCCTACATACATGTACAGTATATGAGCAGAGACGTGTCGTTTGCGAGAATTATGGCGAACCATGCACCCCGCATTGCAATCTCTTGGAAATCTCTTGTGTCTTTCTTGGCTCCCAAAGCCAAGATGTGTAGAACTGCGAAGTTTGGTTCTCGACATCGAACGGGTTTGCGCCAAGGGCTTGGTCCCGTTGTCGCCAAGAGAGCAACCATGTTTTGGTGGCGAGATGGATTCTTCGGTGCATGACTGGTCATTACTTTTCCCACTTAAATTGGGAAAAGAAATTCACAGGGATAAAATCCGTGTCGCCGTGCTGTGTCCTGTACTCCGTAACCACTGGAATGATGCGGCGATTCATTTCGAGTCAGCGCGGTTACCCTGTAGCACCACTCGCTCTTAGATCGATGTAGTTTGATACATGGAAATTGGGCTTCAAATAAAGGCTTTTTTTGTGTCTTTTTTATAAGTTTGAACTAGTTGGGTTTGTAATTAAAAATTACTGTATTACACTTATTTGCGAATGTCAACTTGAATTAAATTGTACATACTCCGTGTTGCCACATGACTCATCCATTCAGGAGCCACGCAGGTCGCACCACAACGTGATCTCGTGATGCCCTCAATTACCAATTCTATGGGTGAACAAGGTGAAGTGGGCAGTTGAAGTCATGGGCTTTTTAATCAGTACGTATATTCTGCTCCTCTAGGCCAGCTGTAGAGCTCTCGTAAGTGAAGCCTTGGTAATCAGAGCAGGTCATCTCGACACCTAGCCAAGTAGCAAGTTCATTCTTCACTCGACAGACCTTTTCCAGCCCTAATTTGGGGACGATTCTATTTAGACATTACTTTTTGGCGAGTTTTATTTATTCAGGTCCTTTCTAGCCTTTGCGTCTGTTGTGTGACTTGACTTCCTCGTCGGAGCCGCCGGACGACATTGTTTTTGGCTCGTCACATCCTTTGGTGTTTTTGAGTCGGCTCTGCTTCCCCAACAAACGATCCCGTTAACGAGGCTTCAACATCCCTTTTGTCGCCTTCTGACTTATAATTGGCCACTAAAAAGTACAACATATGGCTCATTCGTATGCAAAGCTTAGCATGGCGTTTGAGTACCTGCGCAGATACTATTTCTGGACGGATGGCAGTGACACAACCTCGTCTGCTCGTATAGACTTACTCTTGCCCCCTACACAGCCTTCGTTTCCGGCTTCAGTGGAGATACATCGTCTGGTATGAACCGTTCTGGCTGACAGACTTGTCCGCGCTGGTTATACACCCGCGTCAATCATGAAGCCGTGATACCAGCCTGCTTGAGGGCAGTCTCGCTCTGCTTGCCTCCCTCAATCATTTCCTCAGCTGATCAGCCACACCTTTTAGCATGAAATAGGAGAAAAAAAAAAGGAATACTGGAGCGAATATCGCGTGCAATGTAGTTGAGTTGTGCCGACTGAGGGGGATAAGATCCAAACATTGACACCTGAATCAAGAAACACCACGTGTAAACAAATTGCCCAAGAAAAGGGATGACTGGGTCCTAAGATACGGAATTAAAACTGTAAGCAGGCGCCATAGTACGCCAATGTTCATTAGGTACACGAATCGAATCAATCTCACGAGACATGCTCTTTGTGAGGGTTAACTTCATATCGGAATTCTCAACGCCCTCTACTTATTACTCCCATGTCCCTTTCGACAAGTCTAGGTATCACATTTTGAACCACCGAGTATTTTACATTATTGCAACCATGCATGCAAGTGCTGAAATCGCCAATGTAGCGTATCCAATCTTGATATTCGCTCCCGCACTGGTGTTGTTGGCAAAAGGATCTCCGCCTCGGCCACTGGATGACGATGATGTTTCGGTGGCGGATGCCGAAGATGAAGAAGTGACGGCTGATTCCAGAACGCCTGTGGCATCGTCACTGTTTCCTGCGAGGACGAGCGAAGTCGTTTGTGCTGGTTCGGATGTGGCCGTCGCGGTGGCCGTCGCGGTGGCCGAGGACCTCTTGGTGATTATCGATGTGGACACCTGATTCTTGTTGGTATTCGATGCCGCCGCAGCGGTGGTAGATGTAGCCTCATCATCGTCATCATCATCGTCTGAGTTGTTTGTGCAGGTAACCGCAAGCAGCTGGCCCTTCTTCGCTCGATACAAGATGGAGTTGGTGTCATCGACGGTCACGCTCGCGCACTTCTCGATGATGGCGTCTTGCACTTCCTCCAGCGATTCCCTGCACTTCTTCGAGCATATTTTGTTGTTGGAGAAATCATCGACAGTACAGTCGAGAGCAGTGTTGTAAGCGTTCTTGCAAGCCTTCAGTGTCACATCGTCGGGAATGTCCTCAAAGTTGGTAAGCGTCAGAGATGCCGAAGCGCACCCGACGGCAAAAATGAGGTGTGATAGCCGAGGCCATTGTCGAACCGTGGCTGGAGACATTTTGAGATAAAATTATGTTGGAGGAGTTGGTATTGTAGTTGTCCAAAATCCGAATGGAATCTGTTGAGAAAGGATGAACGATTTCTCCTGGTCTCGGGAACTTCCACAACTGCCGACTAATCCGAAAACAATCCTCCTATGGATGTTTTAACGCGATTGAGGTGGCCTGTATTCCTTACAGGGCGGGATGTTCCAGGGGAATAGTCTTCCGATCTATTAACTGGGAACTGCCTGAGTCGAAACGCAGCTTGTCGCAGATGGTTATGCACGGCACCACGGATTTTTATACCCTGGCACCTTGGGTGTAAGTCGGTTTTGGTGGTATCGATGGCAATGAAACGATCCTGGTAATTTCTCACACCCGACTTTGGCGAATAATGAAGCTTGTCAGGGAGAAAGAATGCCGAGATGGATGCAGTGTCAATCTCTTACTCGAACAGAACCAGTGGTAAGAGATGAATCGAAGAGTGCAGATCAAATAAAGAAATCGATAATGAAAACAAAATCCGTTTCGCAGAAATTTGATTGAGCTTGTGGCAAGATTAGACGGATGGGATTAATGGACTGGGGACGTTGGTCAACACAAACCTGCTGCGGTGGGTATCAGAATAGAGTAATTGCACCGATGCAAAGAAGAAGGCAAGTAGGACAAAAAGAGGGAATCAAACAAGATCTGGGGATATCAATGTAGCAGGAAGCGCAGCTTTCCTTGCCAACACGGTTCCACGAAAAGGAAGCGAAAGTTGGGCGGTGTTTGCCTGTTGTTTGGGAAGCCGACCGACAAACGGAGCGGGAGACGGAAGAGTCAAAGGAGGAATGAAAGTTGAAGGGGATGCTCGACAGAATAAATCTGGAGTTGGTGTGTAGGGATGTGACGGGATGTATGGGGAGAAGCCAACACCAAAGCCCCAAAGCCAACAGGTTGGATCGAAAAAGGAACGACACGACGACAACTGCGCCGAGACAAGATGAAGCAGAGGAAGGGATCAGGGTCCCAGAGGCAGAGAGAGTGCGAGTGAACAGATGCAGGCCAAGAAAACAGAAAGAGTGAATTAGAGTGTGTCACGTCGAGTGTCAGGGCCGCATCCGGGGCCGGGTCTATGTACAAATATAGTCAAATGCACAAGTGCAGTCGGGGAACAAGATGAAACTTGGGCTGCTGACGGGGACGTCAAGTCGTGACCAGTAGAGAGTCGCAGGCCAACGTAGCAAAGCCTCCTCAGTGGCCCGCCGAATCAGCCAGGGCCTTGGGATCCCTTTGACGTCACACTAAGGGACGAGTCCATCGCGTGTTGCCCAACGAGCTTCTCGTGTTTGTGAGAAGCGCGGGGCCTTTTGGCGGCTACTGGTAAGCTGAGAGGAGCTCGGGGAGGCTTGAGGCGGGCGAGTGAGATCATACTGCGCTGCAAAGTTTTTGCTGCGTGCTGATCAGCGAGGAGTGATGTGCAGTACCAATTTCTCTCGTCTCCAGTCGGTTGCCCCTCTCCTCCTAGGTCACCAGTCCCAGCCCGAGGATTTACGGAGTGTCCTTTTTTTCTCGGCCGGATTCATCAAAGGGTCTCAGGCAATCAGGGTACGAAGGAGCTGGGCTTGGGTGGAGGGAGACAAAGAAGGAAGCGAACTGAAGGGATGAACCACTGCTGGAATCGCCCGAAGGGATCCAAACAGTCCCCATCAGGAGATTGAACCATTCCCCTTCTGTTCGTTCTAGTGCTGTTCCCTCGTTTGGTTCTTGAGTTTCTCCCGTCTTGCTGTGGCATCATGGCGCCAAGACGCCCACGAGTGAGCGCAGCTGGTTGGATCGACGTTATGGTAGCGTCGTTTCGGTTTCGGGCCCCGGGAGCTCAACGTCAGAAGCTCAAACGTGCCTTGGACATGACATCCAATCGTTATGGCGGATGTTATGGGGAAAACGAAACACGGACCATTGTTTGACGTTTGAGCCCTGAAGAGGGGGTCGGGGGGGCAATTGGTTTGCAAGGGTTGAAGGGGGATGCTTTGGGACGCATGGAAAGGGGATGCCTGAGGCGTAGTGCCAGCGACGTCATTGGTCATGGCGCTGCGCTACGCCTTCCCCCTCGCATGTCTTTTGCGTTCTCACTCTCTCGGGAAGGTTGCAATGGCGGCGCGACGTTGCTTTGGGACTCTGATGAGCCTCCCAGACTTTGAGCCTCCGAACTGAGCATTGAGAGGGGGCGAGTGGGAGGCTGGGGAGCTATCCCGGAAGTGTTGGAAGCGTCGGAAGCCTCAAGGGGTCTGAGAGCAGGGGAGGGAGCTCCCACTCGCCAGTTCGGGACACAATTTTGACAACCAAACAGCCTGAGGTTTCTTGTCCAGGCGCTGTGCTCCAACCTCCGACCGCATCTTGGTGGAGAGCGCGCATGCATGCAGACGATAGTCACGGGCTAAAAAAAGGAAGACGCCTCAATTACTGTGAATTTGCTGTCCGCTTCTGATTTGAACAGCAAATATCTTAGCAGACCACCATCGCCAACACGAGATCCAATACGATGAGACAGGCAGTGCGATACGGAAACGTGCAGCTTGCCAGCTCCTCTCGTCACCCTCGCACCAAATAACGTTTGCCATCCCATCCTCTCGCTCGTCTGTCGCCTGTCTTCACCGACTCCCCGACACGCGCAACAAATCCGGCAAAACGGCCGGATTCTTGCCGTGCTCCTGACGATCTGCACCCGACGATCGCCTCTGCCTCTCAACCGCTGCCACTCTGCAATGGCGCTGACACTCGCCGAGAATCAAGATCGGCAGCATCATTTGCCACAGGTCCCTTTGTTTGTGAGCCCAACTGCCTACACAGGAAACGAACAGCAATGGTCCTTGGACCCTTTGCCTCGGCCCAGTTGCATGTCAACATGTCATCCCCAGACTGTTTCATGTTTTGACTTGCTTGCCTAATATTAATAAATGAAGTGCGATCCATTCCTTACATCCTGACCAACATCTGCCTCACGCGACACCTGCGTTGACGTTAAATAATTCTTGAAGGCGATCCCTTCATCCTATTCTGGCTTTGTCCTTACTTCTAGTTTCTCTTTTGCTGCTGATCTGCCAAGCTGCCTCCCTTGGCATGACATTCCGGATTATCTTCAGACCGCCAATCTTCTCATTTGGGACTTTGACTGGAGTGACCTGCAGTTTCTGCCCACGATGGGGCTTCGGCCAAAGTCCCCCCCCCGTGTTCATTTACCGTTAATTACATGTATTTATTATGGCCGTTTTCCAGTAAGATCTTAGATCTCAACGTCGCCAGGATAGCCAGGCTTGGTGGTCAATGCAAATTTCACGGCCGCATAGAGATACCAATTAGGACTTGAATCCTTCCTCAGTCCTGGTGGCAACGGCTTTCGCCAAGGAGCAGGTGAGACAGTGTAGGATTCACAACAACACACAAAGCATGACATTGTCTCATTCTCCGCGACAGTGCTCCGTAACAACGTTGAGAATCTACGACGTAATTTATCCTGCTATAAGGGTGTAAGGTGATGTCAGTAATGGCAATGTCTGTATCAAACTTGTGAACCCAACGTCTATTTGTAAACGGGCGCAGTACTCGCACAGAACCATCCTGCAAGTGAGTCCTGCCTGATTTGAAAGCTGTTTCATTCATGAGGCGATTTTGGACGGAGAGAATCCCCCGCCGCAGTACACAGCCCTGTCCCTATGAATACGCACCAATGAAACGAGCTCATCTGATGACCTAAAACGTTAGAATGAGCTCCTTCCGATAATCCGGCTTAGCGTTGTGACTCTGGCCCACTCAGTCGACTTTCGATTTCGGATCAATTGGTTATTCCGCTCGCTGCCATACGGATACGCGGGACGGCGGGATCCTGCCCTATGGCATTAGTGTAGGACTCAGCCGAATCTAGGATCGCGCTTATTCTGCAGCTTCAGTTTCTTTAAGATGGCTTTACAGCCCGCCACCGAGCAAAGAATGGCCATCATGCGAAAGGACGTGTGCGATTACGGCCGCTCGAACTTTCGAGCATCCGTGATCCGAGGGAAATCATCGACCCCATGGTTTCGCAGGAGAGTCATCTCGGGATAAGCGGACGTTTGCAGGGCCCTTTTTCAGGGCAGTACTTACAAGGTGCGATGAGTCCCCATTTCCCGTGGGATCGACCAACACCTCCAGAACCATCGCCTAACATTGCACAGCCGCACAAAATGAAGATGAGTACGAGCATGGGCAGACTGGACCCGCAGTTAGAAGTCCAACCTCGCAGCATGGAGGTCAGCGATACGATCTCGTCGTAGAGACACAGGATGTTGGTTCGGAGGCTCCACGAACCGTCTCACCCCTCAGCCCCGAGGACCTTGCCCGTGGACCGCCGTACTCCCACTCTATTGCGCAAACCATCACTCGAGACTCTGCTGAGCAAGGAAAAAATCACGGCACATGGGGCAGTTACAATGCGTACGATTATGCGCATCCCTCGCACACGGAGCAACCGGTTTCAGGATGGTCAGAGGGAGCAAAGCGATACATGTGGACGCCAATTTGGCTGACCAAGCTGGTTCTTATCGTGTTCGGCATTGGCTTCGCTATGATGCTGCTGGCGACAGGCCTCTTGTATCATTTTTCGGTCGAGAATAACGGTCTCAGCGTCCAAAAGGAAGCAAACCACTATGCCTGGAAGTATGGCCCGACTGCTTGTAAGTTTGGTCTCCGAGAATAGATCGCGAGCTTGCATTAATTCCCATCAGTACTCGTTGTGGTGGGCACGCTGTGGAATCAGGTTGACCACCATAATAAGATGCTCATGCCGTGGAAAGAGCTTCAACGAGGCCCGGCTTCCGCTCAGAAGACCTTGCTCCTCGATTACATCTCCCCTATCCTTCCAACGGCTTTCTGGTCATCCCTCAAGAACCGGCATTGGCCTGTCGCCATGTCCATACTCGGCCATTTGCTCATCTTAGGCACGGTATGTTTAAAAGCGCCGTTGCTGTAACCGAGACCCTGCTAACGTTTCCAGACTGTCTTCTCGACAGGTTTGCTGATCCTCCAGTCAACCGAAATTACAAAAAGCAGCAGTCAATTCAGTGTCAAGGGCGTTTTTCGCATTGATGATCCGCAAGATTTCCAAGCACTCAAGGTTGGAACCGCACCGGCTCAGCTTTACTATGGCATCAACTTCCAGGGATTGCAATATCCTGATGGAACTTCTGAGGATGCCGTTCTCCCTGTGTTTGATGTCCCGGATAGCTTTTCTGACAACGTCAACTATACGCTTACGACGGAAGGAATGAAGGTTGGTTTTGATTGCGAACTCCTCGACATCAAGAATGGAACCAGAGTCCAGAAGCCGTGGCTCAGCGTTCTGGGATCATTCTTCGTCGCGAACGTGACCACGCCAGAGTGTAACATTACAGGAGTCACATTGGGAGCCAGTCCTGACCACGGATACTACCATGATAAGAATGCTACGCAAAACTACCAGGGATTTTTCGAGGTGTATCCTTGCAATGTCGACTTTGACTTTGCCTCCGACTACATCGAGAGCGCAGATAGCAAGGCATACAAGGTGGTGTACAACGAGACCGCAGATCAACGAATAGTCCTTTCTTTGGCTGACCTGCGATTCTCGAAATACAATGCCTCCTGGACTCAGCCAGAGTACATATACGTCCACGAAGTCAAGGCTGCTTTGTGTAAACCGTCGTACAACCTACAGAGCTTTCATGTCAAAAGCTCCAATGTCATCAACGGGTCTTCGCAAGCAATTTTGTCAACTGCAGCTACTGCTAAAGCGAAGACGATCAGTGGCCTTCCCACGGGCTCAGTCGCTCTCGGTGTTTACAGGTCGTCCAACCTTTTCTACCTTGGCGGCGGAGGTCAGGATTATGTTTTGTCACAACAGGTACCAACCTTCTTCCAGCTAATGAGCATGAAAAACGGCAACTCATCTATTGGTGCCTTTCTTGACCCCGACTTGCTCATGTCAACTGGCGAGGAAGTGTTCAAGGGTATCGCTACACAAGCATTGGCACAACTTGCTATTAAACCGGCAGATCTTCAAGCCGGGGGCAAGGTTACGTATTTTGAGGATCGGTTACACGTCAAAGGACTCTCAACGGGGCTCATGTGTGGCTTCCTCGCCTTGCTGACACTTTTGTCTTTTGGAATGATATTCGTTCGACCGCACTCGGTTATCCCACGAGAGCCGGGGTCAATCACCGCAACGGCAACGATTCTTGCTGCCAGCCTGCCCTTACAGCGAGCCCTGGCGCACATGGGAGCTTGGCGTCTGAGCCGAATTCGAAGACGTCTGGAGGCGTTCACCTTTCGTAGCACTATTGAACCCGGGCAACAGCCAGCCTTCACCGTGGAAGCGATCCCTCTCAGCAAGGATGGCTCATTTGAGAACAATGATTCGACGGATCAGCCCATCCACTGGTGGCGTCCTCTTGCTGGAAAGACTTGGTTTCTTACCTCGGCCATCGCGCTCCCTTTGCTCCTCATAGCAGCTTTGGAGATTGTACAACACTTTTCCGACAAGAATGATGGGTTTATTGGCGTTGGACATGGTCAATCTATCGCACTTGCGACATACATCCCTGCGGCCGTCTTTCTCGGAGTGGCTAGTATGTATTCTGCGCTGGGACTGACGGCAGCCATCTTTACACCGTTTGATGCCCTTCGACGGAGCAAGGCGACGGCTAAGAGATCCATTCATTTAAACTTGGTTGGAAAGCTTTTACCGCACGCAGCTTTCCTATCTCTAAAGACCCGACATCTTGCCGTTTTCATTGCCTTGATTGGCAACTTCATCGGTGGTTTTCTGACCATTGTTGTATCTGGTCTCTACAGCGTGACCGACATTCCCCAAGTTCACAACGTGACTGTTCGGCAAACTGACACATTCGCCCTAAACAACGTGGATCTGTCACTCGACGACAACAGGGCTGCTGCAGTCGACAGTCTTATCGAGTATCTGGATCTGGAATATCCGAGATGGACTTATGAAGATCTCGTATTCAACCAATTCAATGCCTCGTCTCTATCTTCGAAAAACCACAGTGCTGTAGCTCCTCTTACCATTGAAGTGCCGGCCACAAGAGCGAAGCTAAATTGCACTTCAATCCCGAGCGAGTCTAGACAAGTCACGATCGTCGAGGCTGATCAATCGGGCGGCACCATGGCCAGCTTACCTGGGTCGAGCATCATTTATACTACGGCTCTGGGCTACATTTATGCGGGATTCAACACTACGCTCAAGTATTCGGATTGGTGTGAACGAGCCCCGACGAAGAATGCCAGCGAGGTGTCTTGGATGCAGTACTTTTATCTTCCCAATGATACTTCACCGGCCTACGTTGGCAAGGCGTCTGTGATGCAGTGGAGTAGCGACGGAATTCTGGGTGACGGCGTGCTCGACACTGACCCTACCAGCGGTTCCGGGCTTGGTGTCAACGGTTTTACCACCGGCGGCTACGGGTGTCCGACTTTTGCTGTTACCTTTGGGAGTGCTAGAGTGAGTGGCTCGGAGGTTGAAGGGAACGAGACCTTATGGTCTTTCGACCATGATCTAGGAACGGTCCTGTGTTACCAGAATGTCGAGGAGGTCAACACGAATCTTACATGGACTCTTCCGGACTTTGATCTCGCACGCACGACACCCAAGACGGACGACTCTTCTGCAAAGATGAAGAAGACATCCAGCGGAAGCGAGAGATTCGAGTTTGCCGTTAATGCTTGGCTGATGGGATTTAGCGACTCAGTCTCCAACCGATCATTGCCAGGGCCGGACAATTCTTCCTCTACCAACAATTACGTTGATTCGTTCATCGAAGGACTTGTTTTCAGCAAAGACGGGCAACCCATTGAGTCGCTTGTCGGCGAAAAGAACGTTGACAACTTGACCAAAGTGTCAGACAAGCTTTACAAGGGCTACATGGCGCAAGCGATCTCTCTGAACATGCGCAAGAACTCGACCAAGGACAGTTCCAAGCTTCCCTCTTACAGCGGTTCCTTGACTCAACCTGGGTTCCAACGTTTGAGACAGAACCGCGGGCCTAAGATTGCTCTCCAAGTCATGCTTGCAGTCATGGTGGCCTGCGCTATTGGCATGTCGCTTCTCTTGCGCGTGCGTGAAGTCCTGCCGCACAATCCGTGCTCAATCGCTGGAACGGCTACGATGCTGGCTGGAGCTGAAATGGCCACGCCAAAGTTCATACCGCCAGGCTCGGAGTGGCAAGATCATAAAGGCTTGAAGACGATGGGTATATTTGAGAGTTTTGTGTACACGTTGACGTGGTGGGTGGAATATGGCGGTGATTATGCAGCGAAGCAACGATATGGTATTGACCGAGACATTGGATGATGGCTTGGCATTGTCGGATACCCTGTCTAATACTTTTTGGTTACGTTTTACGTCATGTCAAGTTATGAGTGCACATGCAGGTTGCTTGCTTTGAATGGGTTTGGACATGAAAATGAGATGTTGTGATGCCCTCGTATGTAAGAGTTGATGTGGATAACCTCTGCCGACTTGATCACCTTGGACTCAGACAGCGACAAGACTGAAGAGGCAGGGAACCAATAATCGATGAAATATCTATTTGTGACTCTACATCTTGCTATAAAAACTGAGCGACAACAGATTCTAAACTAACACTACATCAGACACGGAGTCCAGCTCTTCTGGACCAAAGTCTTGCGGATCCTGTAGCAAGAAACCAACTCTTCTATAGTTTCCAGCATCCAGTCCATCGGGAGTAACTATGAGGGACCGGTATGTCGTTCTCTCAGAGCTGGGACCAGTTCGTGCAATGACCAGAGCGTACAACTTCATGCTGCTCACGAGATCAGCCGAGGCTGCGTAGCTCCGGTCCATCGTGTCGAAACCGGCATACGTCCCCTCGACATTTCCCTTTAAAGTCCGAAGAAACATGTGCCCTGTCGGTCCTTTGGTCTCGGACAGAGACAGAGGTACCAGAGGTGCTTTCAGTCGCAGCCACCCGCTCCTGACTCTGCCAAAGGGGTTGCCTCCGTCCACGTCGACGCGGGAGTCGACGACGGTTGCGAGGGGCTCGTTGGCGCCGTCGAACCCGGCAGCGGGGATGCCGTCAACCGAGGCCCAGGACCACGAGGGCGCTCGGTACGCGTCGTCGTCGGGCTTGGAGCACTTGAGGGACTGCCAGCATATGCCCTCGAGGATGGAGCTCTTCCACATGCCGGCCAGGTACTCGTCTTGCAGCAGGTCCTGGTAGATCCTGGCGATGCCGGACAGCGCGGGGAGCTTGTCCGAGGCGAGTGTGAGTTTCCGGGGGCCGTACGACCAGAGGAGGTGGTACCACTGCTCAATGATCGGGTTTGCCGATCTCTGATACTCACCCTTGGATGCTTGGTTCTTGGCGGTTGGGTCCTCACCCTGGCGAGCGTGCGGGAAGCGATGTAATAGCGTTAGGCCGTCCTCTGCTCGAGTTCCTTCCAGGCACTCAAAGTAGATTTGGTCCTTGGCAAAGTGCAGGACTCGTCTGGAGAGAACGCGTTCCTGGAAACCCCAGGCCCTCGTCGTGAGCGGCTCCGATCTCATGTCGATGTGATAGGTCTTGATAAGTTCCTTGTTCAGTGGCAGCGCGCACGCGACGAGCGTGCCCGTCGACCCTTGGGCTTCGTGAGGGATACGGATGCTCATGGCCGGAGTGCGAGGGAAGAAGAGTCCCCCGTCGCTGCTGTCCACGCCCGTCGCAGCGACGGTGAGGTAAGCGTTTGCGTAGACCATGGCCATTTTGGCCGATTCTCTTTCCCATTCTTGGACCTGGTCCTGACAGATGCAGAGACTGTCGATCCAGAGATACTTGACGCCCAGGAACCGCGTCAGAGCGATGGCGTCCTGAAAGGTCCTGGGGAGGGACCCAATCTTGATGGCTTGTTTGCGCTCCTCCACTGAGGCCTGAGTGGTCGTGTACTGCTTCGTGCCGCCTCCCCAGCAGTAGCTCAGGGCAATGTACTTCTCCTCATCTTCCGGAGTCGTTTCTACCAGTCGGACAGTGGTTCCGGGACTCTCTGCGAAGACGTCAATGACTCGGGTTGGCATTGCCCGGTCTTGGTGAGAGCAGCGCTCATGCTGGTCGCAGGATGCGAGCCAGTCGGAGATGCGAGCAAAGGCCTTTTTCCCAGGGTCTCGGCGGATGACTCGACCTTTGAAGACGTTGGCGAGGGGGTCATCTGGTGTAGAGTCAGCCACAGGCGGAGTATATCTCTTATAAACTGAGCAAAACGAACCTTCATCTGCGCAGAACGCGATCGCAGCCATGGGGATGATGCACGTTCGCCTCTCCGAGGTACTATTAGTCAAGACCCAGAGACCATCCTCACCATCGGGACGCTTGCAAATCCACAAGTCAAACGTGGGATAGGCCTCGAACACGCCAAGCAGCGGCTTTCCCAGACCCTCAATGTCGGAGAGAACAGCGTCCGTCTGCGCCTCAATCAGACGGCACAAGCCGCATCCATCCTTTGCAGCGCCTCGGAGGCTCTCGAGGTCTGGGTGGTGCTTGAAGCCCCACGACTGCAGTTCCTCGTTTGACGACTTGGTCTGGATGAGGTGTTGAAGATGGGGTTTCCCGCTGAGCGTTCGCATATACGAGTCGTCGGGGAAGTTGGGGAGGCTGTCCCACGGTATTGACTCGCAGAGCTTACATAGACGATCCATTGTGATTGAAGAAGTGTGTTGGAGAAGGGGAAAAGAAAGGGTTCCATGGTTTGAAGATCGTCAGTTGCTGCCTGTCAGCTTCGCCTTCCAGTCACGTGCTGGCAATCCTTCAGAGTATCTACGGTGTCACGTCGATTAGTCTCATTTAGCTAGGCTAGGTAGTACTTTGGGAAGTTTTATGGGTGCAAGGGGGGCGCAGAACGAGAAGTTGTTGTGTTGCTACAATGTTGATTGAAGCCGTGTCTTGTAAGATGACCCGGATCACGGAAGACGGCATTATATACATAAGTGGGATATGAGCAAAATTACAACTCAACTAATCATGTCTCGTTATCATATCAGATCCAAAGCAGCTGATGATCCCCAATCACCAGTGTCACCTCCATCCGCATATCCCGCGTCGTACTCAAAGGTAGTCTCGTCGACCTCGGTAACCCCTGTGTTCTCATCAACCACCACAACCTCCGACGTCTCGACAAAAGTGTACCCGGGATCAGGTTGAGCCCCGAAAGAGGCATCTTGGGTCTGCTGGTCTACCACGATGCTGGTCTCACTGTACTGGACAACGTCGTTTTGAACGTAGGTGGTGTCGCTCTGGACGTAGGTCTGGTCAACGACTACGTCGGAGTTGACGTTGTAATTCTGCTCGACGACCGTGATGTTGTTTTCAACGATTACGGGCTGCTGGTATTGGTCCGAGGGCTGGTATACCGGCGCTGAAGTAGCAGTATGGTCGTAGTGAGTATGATGGGAGCTGATCCCTCGCGATTGATCTTGGGGTTGCTGGTCGTTTGCACTCAGCTGCTGGCTCTGGTACACGGGCTGTTGGGTTTGAGCAGTGGGGTACTGGGCATTGATGGGTTGTTGCTGCTGCGGTTGGGGAGTGTAAGAAGCCTGCTGTTGACCTTGGGTGGGATCAAAGGCATTGTCTGGATGCCAAAAGGGATCGTAGTTGATGGGTTGCTGAACTGGGACAGGCTGTTGAATCTCCGGTTGCTGTTGAACTGCAGGCTGCTGCTGAACCACAGGTTGTTGTTGGACTACAGGGTGCTGTTGAGTTTCTTGCTGCTGCTGCTGCTGCTGGAAAGCAGGTTGCGGGGTTACCGGCTGTTGAATTCCCGGCTGCTGCACATACGTGGTCTGTTCGACCGTCACATTGACTTCGATTTGCGGTGAGCTCTGTTGATACCCCGTCGCATCGTGCTGGAAGGTCTGCTCGTGAGTGTGCTGGGCAGGTGCTTCAGGAGCTTGCTGTTGTTGCTGCGAGACGGGCTGCTGAGTGGGCTGTTGGGTAGCTGGATGTTGCTCTTGAGGGAGCGGTTCGTAGTATTCGCTGTACCCATATTTTTGCTGTTGCGGCTGCTGAACTTGGTGCCCCTGATGTGAAATGGGCTCCTGGCTGGGTTGGGTTGTCGGTTGCCCTTGATGAACAGGATGTTCGTTGTGCGCCTGGTGATTGCCCATGTGATCTTGGTTCTGACCATGCTGCTGGTGATGCTGCTGTTGCTGTTGAGGGAGTTGCTGAGGGGGTTGCTGAACAGGCTGCTGGAGGGGCTGTTGCTGATGAACTGGCTGTTGGTGGGCGGGTTGATGTTGTGGGAAATTTTGTTGTTGAGGGGGGTTCTGATGAGCGGGCTGTTGGTGTTGAGGAGGCTGTTGATGAGGGTGAGCAGATTGCTGATGAGGAGGTTGATGTCCCGTTGGCAACTCTTGTGCTTGAGCTGGTTGCTGATGAGATGGCTGCGGCTGGTAAGTCGGATTGTTCCCTTGAGGAGGATACTGGGGAACAGGGACCTGCTGGCTCTGGTAGACGCCTTGTTGACCTTGAATCGGTTGTTGATGTACAGGTATCTGCTGCTGGCCAATTGGTTGACCGTGGACTGGCTGCTGACCTTGAACCGGATGCTGTTGATATTGTACCTGCACACCCTGAATAGGCTGTTGCTGGTATATCGGTTGTTGGCCGATGGGCTGCTGCTGCTGTTGAGGCATGGGTTGTTGTTGAACTTGGTACTGCTGCTGGAATTGCTGCTGAGGAATTGCCTGGTTCTGGATGGTCTGCTGCTGAATAGGCTGCTGCGGCCGCGGAACATGCTGCTTGTGAGGTCTCTGCTTCGCTGGTCGCGGTCTGGGACGAGGCCTTTGGGCTGGCACACCGGTGCCTTGCTGCTGCTGTCCGTAGTCGTCCTCGTAGTCACCATCGTCGCTGTCGCTTCCCGAGGAATACGAATCACCATTTCCGAGGTTGATGTCGTCAACGAGACCCCAGGTGCTCGCCTGCGTCATCATCTTGCCCATCTTCTTGAGGTTCTTCTTCTTGCCCAGTTGCGCCATCTTCTTCCCGGCCATCACGGCGCCCTGTCCCGTCAGCTTCGCCACGCCCTTGGTGACGTCCATGAATCCAAGGTCTGGCGGCCCGTTCAGCACGGTTGCATTGCTTCCCATACTGATGGGCCTCGCTGTTACCTGCATAGTCGCTGACCCGGACAGCGAGGGCTTGGAGTGCTTGCCTGGCTTTGCCTGCTGCAGCTGAGGCTGTTCGCCCGGTCGTTCCCACGTTGACAGACCCAGTGCTTCATTGACGTAGAACCGGATCATGTCAGGCGTCTTCAGCTCCTTCCATCCCTCGGGCAAGCCATTGGATGGCTTCGTCCAGGAACTGCTTCTCGTGCCGGTGTTGAAGTAGTACACATGCCCCTCGACAGTCTTGCGCTCCTCCCAGCCCGTGGGCAAACCCGAAGTCGACACTTGCCCCGGCGGGACTGGTCTGATGTACGTCTTGTAGCCCGTTGCTTTGTGGGTGTACCAGATCCTGCCCGTGACATTCTTCCTCTGGATCCAGGTATCCGCAGGAACGACAGATTTGGAGGGTTGGATGAGCAGGTCCGAGTCTGTCACGTAGTATGATGCGTCGTGAGGATGAGACGTGCCCGCTGCGCCAGCTGTGTAGCACCAGACACAGAACTGCGTTGTAATACTGGTGGTGCTGCAAATCAGACAGATGTAGACAGAGACATTGGCTTGGATGACTGTTTGGACTTTGTCAGCTGTACGATTTCGCGATGCTGAAGACCGATTCTCACCATTCCTGCAGTGGTTGCAAGCCGGACCGTTTGGTACCGTTGCATTCGTCGTACCGGGAGCAGGTGTCTGCTGCACTGCTCCCGCCTGGGGATTACCCGATTGCCACGCTGGGCTGGCCACGGTGCTTGGCGGTGTCATGACGCTGACACTCCCACTTATACTGGATCGTCCGCTGTTTGCTGTCGACACTTGGGATACTGTGCTGTTATAGCTCTCCATTCGCTGCAGCCCTGGGGCTGGAGTCGTTGACTGCTGATGGTGGTGGGGTGCCGGCGTCGCATTGCCAGCTTGCGCGGGGTATTGGAACTGCGGTTGCTGGATTTGTTGTTGGTGTTGCTGAATCTGTTGAATATGTTGTTGGCCTTGCTGACCTTGCTGAACATATTGCTGGCCTTGTTGAGGTTGCGCATACTGAACTGGTTGTTGCTGTGTATACTGAGGTTGCTGGTGCTGCTGTTGGGGAGACTGTGCATTTGGAGGAGCGAAGGTGGATTGAATCGATGTGGTTGAAGGGGTTGAAACGGTTGAAGGTGGGAAAGCAATCGACGCAGGACGAGAGTGGGAAGAGGGCGTCGGAGATGCTGGGTTCACTGCTTTTCTGCTAATGGACTTTCGAACGACGAGCGGCGCAATGTTCATCTCGCCAAAGGACTGCTGCATCTGAGCATGCTGTTGCTGTAGGGCCTGATTATCCATGGTCGCTGGCGGGTGGATGGCGTGCGACTGCTCAACACAACACCAAGCTCTCGAGAAGAGGGCTCAAAGATGAAGATTCTAGGACTTCACGAAGAAAAAGCCAGCGGCTTTGCCGGAGGGACAAAGTCCAACTGTATAAACGCCGCTGCCCCTCCCCGAGCTGCAGGACACAGCGGAACAACCACATGTCTCAAAGACCGCCCAATTCCGCCCCAACTTATCCATTCTGGCTGCCAAATGCCGAAGACCTCTCTCTGCCTTGAGGCCAAACAGGCGAGAGAGAGGGGAGGGGGCGCGCTATCGTCAAACTAGGCTGGGGTTGCCTGCATCAGCTGAGGCAGACTTGCACGCTCTAGACCCTCTCAGGGACCCAATGGCAAGGATTCCAAAAGCAAACCTGCAGCCCACACAGCCCAGGAGCGGAACCAGCTCGGAGCGGCACAGCCCGAGATTGGGCAGGGCGCCAATGGGCTTTTTCCTTTTCTCTTCGTGTGAGACAACTGTACTTCTTCCGGCGATCGGCTGGATGGGAATGTGGCAAATTGCTAATGTTGAGGGGATGTAGGAAAAGAGACTGGCGATCCGAGCCAAAAAACCTCGTGGGTACACACAGGCAAAGACAACGTTACACTACAGAAAGATGCACAGGACAGGATAATAAGTTATGGATGGCTTGGGAGGCATCTCGTATCAAAGCTCCAGTCCTCCACCGCGACACAGCCACTTGCAGTGTCCACCGATTCACCGACAACCCTGTGCTCTGCCCTTCCAAGAGGGCCTCCTCGGAAACGAAAGTCGGCTGCGCTTGGCGGTAATTAAGCTTAAATGAACTAGTTAGATATGCAGGGCTGACTGCCATGTCTGAGCATTTATTTGGCGAACATGCCAGTCGATAAGAGTCCACTTTAGCTGTTGGAGTATCCAGGGCTCAATTCAGATCATTGACAGATAGTGAGTCGCTCATAACAGATCTGCTAGTTAGTCAGTCTCGCGTCGGCCACTGTGTTTCACAAGCAGTTGCCAGAACCCAGATAAGTGTGTATCCGTACATGCATACATACTGACATCTACGGCTCTAACTTAACCTAAGGTAGTGTCTCTGGAGCTTAACCTACCCTAGAGCTCGGGGCGATTTTCCCAAATGCACTTGTTTCTGCTCCTAATCCCTGGGATGTCTGCGAGTGCATTGAAATGTAAGGTCAGAGATCTTATTCATACTATAAAAAGTCGACTCCGAACCCACAAAAGAATGTCTATTCTCTACATGTGTCCGGACCGAGATATTTTAGGACATAGTTTTGTCTGCAAGGTTAGAAACATGATGAATTTATTCTCACATCTTGGTTCAGGGTAAAACCACGTCAATGAAGGTGGAATCTTTCCAAGTTCAAAGGAAAGTAGATAGAATGTAAGCAGTATTAAACATTGAAGCCATCAGCAGTTAAAGCCAAACGTTTACACACCTCGACCGAACACGAAAATTAAAACCGAGAACCCATCATGGATACGCATACATAAGCCGGCGAGTCTTAAAGAGGCTTGGAGGATAGAGAAAAAAAGGGACAAAGGAGAGTCAAATAATTGAGAAGATTGAATAGAGATATATCTATATTCTTCTCGTCTGGTTTATTAGAAGGGTGACTATTGCCGGTGCCAATCAGTCTGTAATGTGTGACCTCTCCGTTTGAATGCCTGCATGAATTAGTAGTGATTCAGATAATGCTTCATTTAAACATGATTGGAAATCAAGTAGAAGTTGCTGCTCGTAGCATCAGGTCTCGGTCTCGGTGATAATATACTAATGAGATGATTCCTCCTACGAGCCTCACTCATGCACACATTGCTAACATTGTCAAGTCACAGGCACACAAAATTGCCTGATTAACGTGTCGATTGGGAAATTTCGTTTAACCTTATACCTCGACCCTTCCCTGTAATAAGATACTGTGCAATCTTCACTTTTCCCCAGAACCTCCTGGCACCATCATAGGTACCTCAAGCACCCCCCTCTCGCTTGGCGTACTCATTCTCAATGGCCTCCTTGTAGCGGCGATCCGTCTCCTGCTCGCTCACATCCTCGATCCGGCGGGAGGTGTCTTGACCGCTGGAAGGCCCCAGCTGTCCGGTGGTCGGGTAGTGTTTCTGGCTGTACTGGAGGGGCCTGCCGTTGTCCTTGTACGCGGTGCGGACAGTAGTGCCGTCGGGGTTGGTCTGGATCTGCTCAGCGTAGGAGTGAGTTTCGGTCTGACCGTCCTTGGTCGTGCTACTGTAGAATGCTTGGCTGCTGCTGGAGCTGAAGTAGGATGGCATCTTGGATGGTTGGATGAGGCGGTTCGTTGTTTCTGATGAGGCTTCAGTCGTTGTATTTGAAATGAGGCTTGTGATAGGTGCAGAAGAGAGTTTAATGGCGAGTTGCTTTCGATAGAGAATTGGGGTTATATCAGTTCTCGTGCTGGTGATGTCAAGTGGAGTCACCTCAACGTCATATCGCGAACTTTATGCTATGCTTCACTGACTTCTTTGTGACGTCACATTATTGACAAATGCAACTGCAGAGGATTGAGACCATTGGCTACTTCCACATTGAATTGAAACCGAGTAGAGCACTTCATTGAGAATACACAGAAGCTGCGTCCATTGCTAAGGCACTCGCTTCATCATTCAACACATTTGCAGAGCCTCCTAATTTGAAATGAAACGAGTCTTTGCTCTATATTGCATTTATATCTCATCGAAACCCATAAAACCATTGTATCCATGAAATCCTTTTCCCGTTTCGTCCTTCAATCGCTGTCTGAATCTGACGACGAATCAAACGACGAAACTGACGTTGAGAACAGAGAAGAAGCGTCCTCCTGCTGCATTTCGGCCAACGGTATATCCTCCACTGGCAACTTTCTATAAGAGCCCATCTTGCGCGTGGCCCTCCTCAAGGCAAACCTGATAACCAGCACGATCACGCTCAGTATCACAATGATGATGCCTGTTGATATCCATGCTCTCCATCCTTTCAGACAGCAAGGATACAACCACATGTAAACTCCTACCGACCACTCCATCCAGCCCAATCTTCGTACGTGGTCCGGCATGAGCCCCTTTCGAACGAGACGCTTGTAGCGTGGGCCTGTTGGGCCGGATCGGAAACGCTTCAGACCGAACCGTGGCGTGGTTTCTTGGCGTGGATCGGAGTTGGGCCATTGTTCGTCTCCCCAGATGCCATGAAAGTAAAAGAAGGAAGTTAGATTTGAAGTTGGGGGTGAGCTGGACGATTCATCGGGAGGACTCAGGCGGGTTAGCGTGAAGGAGTCTGGATCAAAGTGGTAGAAATACGCCGAGAGGACGGGATCCCATCTCGTTCCTTCATCACACCAGTCGACCAATGCTGCGTTGTGGACTTGGTCACTAGGATAGGTGATCAGTAACAAATATGGACACACCAAAGGAGAACAACTTACCCTGATGCTACGTAATTGGCATGAGACCCGCGAGCACTGTAAACAATTGGCTGCAGCGTGATCAGTATTCGAGCAAGTACATATTCAAGAAGCATAAACATACCCGTCCATCATCTGTTACGTTGAGGGCTGGATCGTCCCAATCATACGCTGCGCCGTCCACATGCTGGCTGTAATATATACCAACAGGAGTTCCATTGTGAAAACGAACCATGTTGTGTTCCCTTTGCGTCAGATGTCAGACAGATTCCTGGTGAGCAATTGGGTCCGTGACTTACCAGTCGCCAATGTGATTGCCAAAATGCATTCCTTGCGACGCCTTGCCGCCACTGACCAGACGATCCATTGGTTCCATGACTTGGGTGATGTTTGCTCCTTCATTGTATGAGTAGAAATAAAAGTAGAAGGCGTCGAGATCGAGCTCGTTCTTCTCAACTAGAATAACCACGCAAGGGGTGGCATTGTGGATTTTGCCAGTCTCGTCTGGCGTCTCACCCAGCAACCAGGCTGGGAATGGGGAAGCTGTGGGATCATCGTTGGATTGCAGAGATACCTGACCTGCGAACTCGTTGAGGATTTCTAGATTGTCCAAGTCGAGCTCAGGGAGATCAGGAATTGGCTGCCCGTCCAGATACGGCGTGGTGTTGATGATGTGCTCCAGCAGATCGCTGGGCATGTAAGGATCATCTGAGTGAAGCCAAATGAGAGGAGCTGGAAGGGCGAGGGTCAGTGGATGGGATTGGAGAGGACGATTGAGTCATGCGCTCGTGCCAGCCGAGCGACGATGACATACGTACCGTGACGGGCGACATAGGCGGGAGTCCTAAGATGGAGGTGGTCGGGAGCGGCCCGGGCGGAGCATGTGATGAGGCCGATGAAGAACAGGCTGAGCAGACGCCCTGCTATTGAGGCCCAAGCAGAGGAGTCCACGGCCATCTCAAACATCGACCAGCTCCGACGAAGCTCGTGAGGGACAGCGACGAGGTGTTTTTGCGTGTTGAAGAAGCGATGAGAGACAAAAAAACGAGCTACAACTTATCGCAAGGGCTTAATCAGCACCGGTATCTTCGGCGTGCCCAAAAAGTGGGGGAAGCCCCTCTCCCAGAAACGAAAGGAACCCGAGCTTCCGGGGTGTTTGTGAGGGGATCGAGCTGCAGGATCAACGCTCTCAGGGCAGCGGACGAGGGAGCTGAGGGAGGTCACGACGGTTGGGATGAGGGTTGGATGCAGAGGGAAGATGGACAGATCTTATCGAGATGAAGTCAGCTGCGAGAAAAGATAAGCCCGGTCGGTAGTGTCTTGCCTATTGATTACTACGCGCTCCCCGTCCAGGCACAGCAGCAAGCAGGGCGCTGTGACGTATGCTGAGACATTCCACGGCGAGGGACGGCCAGGGGACATTGCAACGCCAAGCTCGTAATTGCTCCAGGGCGATGAGCGATGAGGCACCCCCCCAAAAAGCCGCTATATCCGGCATTTACGAGGAGGCCAGGTCCAGGCCATGAGCACTAAAAGTTCCGATGGCAGCTACGGGTTAGTCGAGTGAATAATTCCGGCCACCAGCGCGTTCGTGTCGCGTGCCCAGTCAGGCAAGGCACTCAGGAACGGGTACGAACTAGAGAGAGATGCTCTTGTAGACGAGCGAGTGCCTGACTTGTCTGGTCTTTGGTCTTTGGTGCGTGCAACTTGACCAAAAGTCGACGAGTCCAACCTCGTATCGCGTCTGAGCGTACGTATGCAATCGAGACGTGTTTCCAATAAAGGACCTTCATCCCGTCTACCCGCCCCCAAATGCCCCAAATGCCTGTCACAACCTCTCACGTCATCCTTCAACATGTATTTATTTATTTATTTACCTCGCAGCAAACCAGCTCCAACTGTGCTCCAACTCGGTGGTTCGGTTCGGCCTGATTAATTGATCCCCACCCGGCGGAACTTCCGCACGCCGGCTTTAAGAGCTCGCCCTTTTTTTTGCAGTGAGACGATTCCATCTGCAACCAGCACTTGATCCCATTGGAATTCCCGAGATGCCGAACACCCGACCTGCACCTGACGTCGGCTTGAGACGAAGAGCATGCGTCAATTGTACAAAGGGCAAGTCCAAATGTCTCCCAATCTCCGAGGACCAGTGTGAGAGGTGCAATCGTCTGGGAAAGCCATGCGTTTACCAGAATGTCTTGACTAAAAGGAAAAGCCCGAGTACATCGTGAGATGCCCCAACTTCTTCATCGTGATCAATATATATGCTGACTCCAGACACCAGCCGCGTGAGACTGCTGGAAAAGAAGTTAGAAGACCTGGTCTCTCTGATCGGCCATGATCCCCGAAATCCCACCGTGACTGAGATTCTCTCGCAGATGCAGTCAAGCTCTGCACCGATCTCACCAACTTCGGAGCTTGCGGAGTATTGTCGACGACGACAGCATCCCCAATGCCTCGCAAAACTAGGTACCGGGGACGTGATAGAAAGAGGCTTAATTGATCTCGAGACTGCACAGTCATTTCTTGACGAGTTCCGCTGCAAAGCCGTATGGCACTTCCCCTTTGTCGTTATTCCATCCCATATTGATGCAGCATCTCTTCGACACAGTGCACCGTTCCTATTTCTTTGTATATCAGCTTTCATGGCAGCCAAGAACTGCGCTCTCCAGAAAAGGCTTGGAGAAGAGATCCAGACCCAGATTCACAAGAGGATGATGCTGGAATCCGAAACCAGCTTACAACTCTTACAAGGACTTCTGGTCTACCTGGCTTGGTATCAGTACCACTTTCACCCAGAGAAGCAACAAATAGTCCAAATCGTGCAGCTGTGTATTGCCCAAGTTCACGCCCTCGGACTGGACCAGAATCCGGAGAATAGTAAGCGAATGATTGACCTCGGCCCTCCAGAAACGGAACGCTGTCGAACCACCTCCCGTAGCACTGATGAGCTTCGAGCTCTTTTGGGAACCTACTGCACGGCGTCTTGGTAAGATTTGCCTACATTATGTCTTGGAGTAAGAAGTATTAATTCTGCAGGATCGCGACAAAGTTTGGAACTCGTTGCGTACTGCCGTATACCAAATACGTTCAACAAACTCATCAGTTGCTGGCATTAAACAAGGAACAACCTACAGATGAACTAATCTCACATCTAGTTCGGATGCAGGAAATGTGTCGCCGTATATTCAATGCCTTTGCTTACGATGATTTGAGCAATACTGAAATTGACGGAGAGCGCGTAAGAGACTTGACGGTGCAATCATTTGTCCAAGAGCTGGACCACCTGCAGGACTCCATTCCACAGGATACGAGAAAAATTAGTACGCCTCTTATAACTCTTATCAATGACTATGATTAACATCACTTAGCCGCGTTGGATCTGGAGTTTACCCTCGCAAGGACCTTGATCCACGAGGTGGCACTTCACACGGACTTTTGGAACAGTCAACCTGCTCGCAAACCTTCCAACTCGACGAGTCTCGATTCTTCTGTTACAATGAGATATGACATGATTCAAACTCTGGTTGAAAATTGTAAAGAACTCTTGTGCCGAGTCATCGAGTGCCCCGAAGACGAGATGTGGCACCTCACATTTTTCACCTACGCAAAGGTCTGCAGAGTGCTTTCGTGCCTTAAAAATCTGATTTACGTCCAGGCAGATATACCAACCGCACCAGATGGCAACACAGAATCCCCGATGCAAACGGAAACATTGTTAGGCTGGGATGCGGTAGTAGAAAGAAGCGGACACGACTTGCAGGCTTTGGCGAGACAGCTGCAGTTGAAGTTTGGCAGCATGTCAAGATTCATCTCCAAAGATGAAGATGAAGTGGATTCGATGACCATGTTTTCAGGCATGATCGATGACATGCTATCAACATACGAGGAGAAGAGACGAGGCAGGGATATGCAGTCTGGGCATCGAGGAAACACATTGCAAGACTCGAATACGTCTGCCGTTTCATGGACAGTCCCCCGCTCAACGCATGATGTTGGTTTCCTGGGGCATTTTGTTGATGCTCTGTTCAACTAGGTTTCAGCCTTCAGACCTGTGTCTCTGAGAGTCTGACATGAGGAGAAGCTTCAAAGGAACTAGCATTCTTTTGGAATTGTAGGCTCACTTATCGTTCCTAAACATTGTGCAATCACGACAGTTCGAAAACCCTTGTATAGCTTGCTAAAGATTCGGGCAAGGAAGTAGGTACAATTCAATTCAATGTCTTGCCGGACCTTAGCATATGGACGTAGTGAGATGTGGCTTTGTGAGACCACATGCATTGATCAAGATTGAAGGCCACTCCAACTAGGTAGTATATATAGCTGTTCGGTCGATCTGCCTAGGCTTAGCCGCCCCGACGGAAATTCCGTTGGGGTCGAGAACCCCCGAGAGATGGAAAAACCAGCCATGATTATAAATATCATATTGAGCAGCGATTATAAATATCTAGGTAAAGCGTCCATATATCTCAATGCTGAATTCGCTCGCTTTACATATAACTGCGAAACGGACAAGTCATCAACACACTAAACGAGCTTCAACATGCCTCCTCCGCGTGGAACATTCAACCCCCTTGAAGGCCCTGGTACCAACGACTTCCCGTCCTAATTTAGTCATCCTCTGACCTGCTTTAGGCGACTATGACATGACACCAACCGTCCACTGTGATACCTATCCGGCCATCGATCCGCTCAAGTTGAATCTTCACGGCAAGGCAGTCTTCATCAGCGGTGCCTCCCGGGGCCTGGGTCGAGTCATGGCCATCTCGTTCGCCAAGGCCGGTGCTTCCCAGATTGCCATCGTGGCTCGATCAGACCTGACTGCTGCTGCTTCTGCCATCAAAGAAGCAGCTAAAGAAGCCGGACGTCCAGACCCGGAAATTCTGTGTATCCGGGCCGACCTCAGCAAGCCCGAAGATGTCGAGGCAGCAGCGGCGCAGGTCGAGCAGCAGTTTGGACACCTTGACATTGTCGTCAACAACGCGGCCGTCATGTCCATGGCCTCCATCACGGAGCACGACCCCGCCGAGTGGCTGCGCATCCTCACTGTCAACGTCTTCGGCCCTTACCTGGCAGCTCGATCGCTGATACCCCTTCTTCTCAAGGGGGGCTCCAAGACAATCGTCAACGTCGCCAGCGTGGGCGCGCACCTCATCATGCCGACCTGCAGCGCCTACCAGATATCCAAGCTGGCAGTTGTGAGATTGACCGAGTTCATCTCTGCCGAGTACGGGGGCGAAGGGATTCTGAGCTACTGCGTTCATCCTGGAAATGTGCCAACCACTGATATTTTGGGTGGTGTGGAAGCCATCCCGCCGGAGCTTCGACATGGTAAGTCGTGCGAATCTGGCATCGCGGTGTATGGCTGGATGAGGCAAGGCACTAATTGTACTTGTTTAGTCTTTGTTGAAAAGGCAGAGCTCAGTGCCGACTCGATAGCTTATTTGACTTCTGAGAGACGTTCGTGGCTGGCAGGGCGGTACGTGAATCTCACGTGGGATCTCCCACAGCTGTCGGAGAAGCAGGAGGAAATAGTGATGGGCGATAAGCTGAAAGTGAAACTGGCAATCTAGATTTGACTGGTTCTTCCCCGAGAAGGAGGATTGCAGGGTTTGATCTATGGCTACTACATATATGCCACTTTATCAACCATTGCGGCACCCTATTATACAAGATTTACTTGTCAACTCGTCAAGGAGTGTGTCCCAGCGCTCGATTAATCTCATACACATCCCAGTAAAACGGCCTCATCTCAACCATGGTACCATTCTCCAAATCGACCGTGACTACCTGGCAAAAGGGAAATTCAAGGTCCTCGCCCGTCTTTCTCACGCGGAAGTGCACCGTCGAGATGACGACAACCTGGTCGGACCCTTGCTTCTCAAAAATCTCGGGCGTCTTGACGTCCACCACGTCAAAGTAGTCGGCCATGCGACGTGCCCAGTCCTGCAGGCCCTCTGGGCCCCGATAGACGCCGGCGTAGGGCAGGCCCGAGGTCTGTTCCAGGTAGTAGTTGGGTGCGAGGACGGAGGCGATGCCGCCAAAGTCTCTGTCTTCGGGTTTTGCCGACATGTACTTTCTTTCCTCGTCGTAGAACTTTTCGAGGATGGATCGAGGGGTGTGCTTGGGTGAGGAGGCCATGGTGCTGGGGATCCTCTGGTAAGGTGAAGAGAACTGCAGACTTGGAAGAGTAGAGGGTAGCTTGGTACGGTAGTGGTCGATGACAAGGAAAGCTGAGTAAACTGGTCAACGGGACACATTTCGGAAAACCCCATCAGAGAACCTTTCTTATTAATACATATTTTGTGCTCTATAGAATAATCACGCGAGCGACACAAGAGTTCGATTTGTCATTCGTGGAGCGAGCTCCTCCAAGTCCCAAAACGGAAAACAATGCCCCATCGGAGTTTTCGGTGTCGTCCCAGAACAGGCAATTCGATCAAGTCACCGAGCGGAGACTAATACTGGTTATTTAGCCTCACAGGCAGAAAATGTTCAAAACGAATCAGTTTGTTGATCCTTGTCCCTGTTTGTTATTGATCACCTTGTACCAAGGCGCCTGGTAAGGGTGGACTCTGCGATGCTGTCAGTCACTCGCACAATGATCCCGATCGAGCCCACGCCGTGAACACTGATCAAGAACGTTGGTACACACCTCTTCAACGCCTTGACGGCCTCCTGCACAGCATCCTCCGTAAGATAGCCAGTTTCCACTCGGATCTCAGGAACACACCCCGGGTCTCCAATCGATCCAAAGTGCCAGTTGAAGGCATGACCAGGCCGAAACGGATCGCTCCTTAATTTGCTCCAACATGACTTGATGCGAGTTTCTTGGGTCTCGACGGCACCAGCTTTGAGAAGAGCGGTCTTGCAGGCTTTGACATGGGTCTGTGGCACATTGAAAACGAGGGTGAATGAGCACTGGAACAAAAGAACTGGAGTGTCTAAAAGGGGGATAATTGGGCGAAAGTCACGGTTCTCCATCATGATGATATATGTGATCAACGATGATCTCAGGTCTGAATTAAAATCATGATGAGGCCTTCATTGTTCGGCATGGCCACACGTGACTACGACCCAACAATTAGGATTTACATGGACATGAAGGAATGTACCCATGTTCACCGCTCCTGCGTTTTGCACTTGGCATCTTACTCTTTCCTTCTCCATCCATCCACTATCAGGTTCAACTTGCGGTATAACCCATAGGCACCCCTTTGTTTCCAATCATGGCGGCGGAAACAGGCACAAAACCTCGGATCCTTTTGATCTCACTTAACCAACAATTCTACTTTGACGAGATGTGGGAATCGCTTCTGGAGGCTCTTTTGGCACGGGAAACGATCCAGCGTACCAAGAAAGCCGAGACTGCTGAGCGCCTCCTCTCAGAGCAGCCGACACCCTCAGCTGTCCTCATCAGCGATGAGGGCATCACCCTCGACGAGAACAGCCGTGTCTGGGACGCCGTACTAAGATACGTACGCCAGGGTGGACGGGCTGTGATCATGGGCACCTTTTCCAACCTTGTCCAACATTTGGAAATGAAGCCCTTTTTTGCCAAGGCCGGCCTGAAGTGGGAAGCTGGTTCGTATCACAGAACCACTCTTGTGCTCAACCGAGGGGCTATCGATGCTGGCGTAGCTGCGAAGCTACCGTCGGAGTACAGCCAGAAAGCTACCTTTGTCAAGAATGTTGCCGCAAAGGATGCTTGGTACGTGTCTGACGAGAATCCGGTCATTGAGTCTCGAGTCTTTGCTGCAGAAAACGCGAATAAAGAGGGAGAGACTGTAGTCGCTTTTGCTTCCGTTGGAGATGGGAAACTGGGATATACGGGTGATGTGAATGCCGAGAAAGCCACTGATATTGTCATACTGGCAATGTGTGGTCTACTTTAGATGTTGCTCTTACTCATCACTGGCTCCGACTACGAAGAGCGTTTCAATGGGAAATGATGTAAAATGTGATCTTCCGACAGCTGATGTCGTTATATGTACTCAAGAGCGACAAGTATCCATTAAAATGATGATTATTCAACTTATGAAATGGAAATACACAGACAATTTTCGTTGTTAGACAACCCCTTAGTCGCGCATCAAGGCTGAAACTCCAATGAGCCCTCCAGTCAAGGCCAAAAGCCCTCGAAGAATATTCATCCATCGCCACTGCTTCAGTAGAGCCACGACTTCCTCTGGACTCGTCTTCTCCTGTCCATACTTATCAGAAGCAATGGCATTGAGCCGATTGTTGGTCGGCATCATCCCAAACAACGTCCATGGAATCTGGGATAGCGTGGCCACCGCAGCGGCAGTCCAGACCCCGCGCTGAGACGGCACGAGGTAAGCGACCAGCGCCGAGGACGAAGCCGACACGATGCTGAGCGGGACAAGGCTCAGAGCACCCCGGGTGTAGAATTCCCTGAAGAATGGGGTGCTGATGGGAATGGGCATCGAGTAGAGGAGGGGTACGGTGAGGTGAGAAGCCCCGAGGTTGACGCCCGCCAGGACGAGAGACGAGGTCAGGCCCAATGCCTGGGCGGAACGGATTGAGATGTCCATTGGATGAGATTGGAGACGATGTGAGGTTTCCGAGGGGTGATTTCTTTGTGTCCAAGAGATGGAATTCCGAGTGAACTTGCGATAAATTTGATAAAGAGCTGAGGCACAAAATAGATGGATAATTCAGACGCTTGATTACCTATTTATGACGCCCTCGAGGCGCTAGAGCTGCAGGACTGGTGTTATGCACGTAGGCAGCGCCGGCCGTGATATCACCTCGCTAACTATATATGAGCTCTAATAGCTGCTCCAGGCGGGATTTTGGATAAGTTGGCAGTCTTGTTGCTGGGTGCAGGTGAGTCCGATGTAAACGTATCTTCTTCCTGAGAGATTGGTTTGGATGGGTGATTTGCAGTACACGCGACGATCCGACGATCCGACATCGAAGGTGGAAATCTCCGAGAGCTTGTCCAAAAGAAGAATGGGGAGTAATTTGTTCAAAGAAGAGATGCTCCTCGACCTTTGACTGACTTCTGTTGGATGTTGGGTGTATTCGCAATTGGCCCAGGTTCGACGCGAAGAAGGAAGATGTGAGTGAGATGATGAGTTACTGATGAACAAATAAATAAAGAGATGAAGAGATTTGAAATCTCATTTTCCCCTTGGAAATTCCCTTGTTATATAACCATACCTCTATATACCCTGCGCCCTTCTATTCTTCATAGAAATGGCGCTTCTAAAACCCACATCAAGTTATCCCAGTCAATCCCGTTTGTTTCCAGTTCCGATACCATACACCCGTTCTGAGGCCCCAGATTCGGAGGCATCGACACCCTCAGACCCCTATACTGATCCATGTTGGCTGCGTAGTTGTCCCCTAACCGTAAGTTGTTCATGGGAATATTTGGTGCCACCGTTTCCTGGTTATTCGCCCCGTCTCCCTTCAAAACTATGTTGTACGTCCTCATCACTTGCCTGAGTGTATCTGTCCCACCGGATATGAGTGTCGTCTGCGCTTGCGCCTCCTCCAAGATGTCCCACGCAGCCTCCAGCTCTCTGAGCTTGGCTGCCCTTTCTGACTCGTCGCTGACCTGGCAAAGGTCCAGTACGAGGATGGTCACGGCCATGAAATAGCTGTAGATGACAACTCCCAGCTTGAACCGCGCCACGTTAAAGGTGTAGTTACTCCTTCTCAGTTCCCACTCGATGTCGATGATGATGCGAGCGCTCATCAACGACACCTTGCGGGAGTGCAGATACTCCGGCTCGACGGCCCCGCGCACGCAGAACGGTAGATGCAACCTGCAGCGTTGACCGTAGACGAATAAGGTGAGCGCGTACCGCTGAAGAATCAGATTGTGCGGCAAACTGAGATCGGTGGGAGGTAGCTTGTTATGGCTGTTGGCGCCGAGGGAGAAAAAGTGCGGAGTGGACTGTAGGAACCGCTCGATGGCGTTGTCGGCGTCCAGGATATGCTCGTAGCCTATCACGTAGGGATCAAGGCCGATGAGGGGGGCACGGTCGACCAGCGCCCGTATCTCCTCAGCGAGTCGAAGACGTTGCAGTGAATAAGACATGGGGGTTGGGGTGTCGATGGATTGTGAGACAAGTCGTTTGTCTGTAAGATCTTGGTCGCTCAGATTTCGAGGTTTTGTCACAGCCATGTGAAGCGGATTGATGGCATATGTTCCTCTCTGCGCGCCCGAGCAGCACGCCATGATCCTTTTTGTCTCGTAAGTATTGGGCAGGCCGACGAAATCAGGGAGGGTGACTTACCAGTCTGTCGCGGCGAGATGCCACCATATCCGTCGTCCAATCTCAGCTCTCACGCCCGTCAGGAGAGGCGTGTCACTGTGAGATCCTGTATTATGGGCAAAGTCAAGGCGATGAAGACCAAGGTCCCGACTTATCGCTGTTGCCCGGGAGAGCAGGGAAATCGCCCTGGATGTGAAGCCTTCCAGGTTGAGCAGGGCTGTACTCAATATGATGAGTCCTTGAACGCATTCTAGCGAGACGTCGGTTTTGCTGCGGCAGCCCTCGATGGCCTCCATGGCGGCTCTCGTCCATAGCGCAGTTTGCGCGTGTGCTTCCCTATAGTTGGTGAATAGATTCTTGTTGTCATCACTGGGTGTCCATAGATGAGTGACGATAGCGAATATAGATAATAGGAGCATGACAGATCCGATGGGTATGTGAACAGATCCTTGCTGGATGTTGTCGTATACTTCAGCGGCCAATGCCCTGACCGAGGGTCCGTGAACGATGTTGTTGATGGTGCTAATGTCGTCAAGGTATTTATCAATCAATATTTGAGCGTCGTCCCAAATAGGGAGCCACACATGTTTCGCCGTGCTTGTCCATTCGGGGGCGGGTAATACGTTGTGAGTGTTTAGTGAGTTGGCAGAAAGCTGGAGGAAGAGACGAATGGGACAAGTGCGCACGACTATATTGTCATCAAGCGACCAGTTCTTCTTAGGTTGAGGAAGCAAATGTTAGTTTTTGGGACTCCTAAAGTAGTACAAGATAACATCACGTACATTTATCTTCATGCCGAAGCAAGACCGGTCAATGGAGGCCACATCTTTTATCAGGCTCTGCAACTGAGGTGGCAGGCTGTCTTGGCTGTGAGGCGGGGGAGTCAGTGCAGCAGGGATCACCACGCCCGAGGCATCGCTTGATTCGCTCGGGGAATGGTAGTCTTGGACCCTTGCCGCAAGAAGAGCCTCCACCCTCTGCAGACGATCCAGGAGCTCGCCATGGCTAGGGGCTTGGCTTGGCTGCGGCGGCGGCGGCAGTTGCTGTGGCTGCTGCTGCTTGGAGACTGGGCGGTTCACGGCTGAGCAAGAGACGCCACGGGAGGTGCAATTGGAGCATGGGAATTCACGATTGCATCGCAGCTTTCGCACCCGACAGAACTGGCACGAAAGAAGTCGGGGTTGGCGTCCCATTGTCCGTGACTTGTAGAAGATGCCCCGGGGCCCAGCAGATGCATAGATTGATGTTTAAGCGGGAGACACAGGAACGGAGCCCACGGAGAATATGAGAAAAAAGTTGAGAGAGTCCATGGAAGATACATCAAAGTCGACAAAGAGAGCCCAGCGAGCAACTAACAGGGCGTAAATAATCGGACAGCATCGGCGCCGATCCCCCATAATTCCGGTAATCCCGCGGATGTCCACGGAATATCCTGCTTTCTATTGGATCAGACTTATGGATCCTGGTCTGAAGCAGTAAGTTCCATCTCAAACCCGTTGGAGTTTTTATTTCACAGTCCGGCTGATGGATTCCTTTGCCCATTGCGTCAATATCAATGTGACCTCATCGGATCTGACTATATCAGTGGAACGGCATTCAACCTACCGCGGGGTATAAAGACCATATTCTCCTTTATTAATAACCCCCTAACCCCGACCGATGAGCAGCTAATGTGAGCCGTTGGTCATTAGACCTGACATGGCCTTTTATATCTCATATTTCTTCATCCATTCCGCTGCATCCGTTCATCCGCGTCCTCCGCATTGTTGGGTTGAAGACGACTGGCCGATGGAATTGTACGTCATTGGAGCAAGTTTCTTCCAATCATTTGAGGGTCAGGCGACCTCTACATTCAGTGATGCAGGTTACCATCCATATTGGAGCAACTCGTCAGCCCAGGTTGAAGGAATTCCGCAGAGCCCGACCGAACCTGTCCAGTGCCTCGTCGATCCGATCCAGAGTCGCAGCTGCAAACGTGATTCGATAAAATATGTCGGTGTGGGCTTTACTGGCAGTGGCATGGAACCAACTTCCCCGGGCCACTAGAGCCCCTTGTCTGATGCACTCGGCCCAGAGCTCTTCTTCAATTTCCAGGCTCGATTTTGTCGAGGCGTGAGGATGCTTGCGCCAGTCCACTTTCAACCATTGCTGACAAACGGTACAGTTAGTGACTGCTCTAAAAATAATCTGATTCAAAGTCACACGATTGGAGGATAGGGAAACTTACAAACATGCCCGCTTGAGTGGGTTTCCAGCTCACAATCGACTTGGGTAGGTGTCGATCACACGCATTGATAGTGTAGTCTCGACGGACCGTGTATTCATGGCGGAGGTGCAGAAGCCAGTTCAAAAAGCCCGAATGACCCCAGTGTTCGTCCAACAACTTGAAGAGGGCCAGCTGACTGAGACCACTTGGGCTTTGGGTGGAAACATCTGCGTGTCGCTTGTACTGCTCGACTATCTGCTGAGAAGCAGTGATCCAGCCAAGCCGCAGACCAGGGCTGACCACCTTGCTGAAGGAGTCCATCCGGACTACCCGCCCATCGGCGTCGAGACTGAGGTACGATGGTATGATTGCCTCGAGGAGAGCCTCTGGCGATTGGGGCGAAAGGTGAAGAGATCCATTGGCTTGGCTGGATTGAGTAACCGGATCCATCTGCAAGAAGTAGTACGGATCATCTTCTAGGATGATGAGATCGTGCACCTGGGCAACGCGATATATGTCTTTTCGGCGCTGAAGGCTTTGAGTAGATCCTGTGGGATTCTGGCCAGTGGGAATGAGATATAACAAGAACGGTTTGCGCGAACCGCCATGAGCATCCGGGTCCCAGTCTCGAAGAGTCTCGTCAAGACTATTGGGGATCATTCCTTCATCATCCATTTCCACGCCTAAGAACTGAACTTCCATAGGCGCAGCCGCCTCTACTGACGAGGAGAATGTGTAGTCATCCGATAATACACAATCCCCACGTTTGGTAAACATTCTCAGTGCCATGTCAAGTGCCGACGTGTTACCCACAGTCATTGTGCACTGCCAATCCGCATAGGGAGGATTGTGAACGAGCTCAGTGTGCTCGGTGATCCATCTCAGGAGTTGAGCAGAGCCGCTCCCTTGGCAGTAGTTTAAGGCGACAGTTAAATCGTAGATGCTATTACCCTGAAGCATGTCAGTCTTGCCGGAATGCAGAGTGACGTCCCGGGTAGAGCCCTCGTTCGCAGCATCAGCCGAACTCTGCAGTGGGGGTACTGTAAGGTCTACACCCTCAAACGGGAAGTAATCACTGAGCGGTAACCCTCCACCGAGCGAGATGACATCTGGGTTACGAAGGTGCTTCAGTGCCGACTTGAGAGTTGATCCGGTGCGGCTAGCGGATTCCTTGCTCAGACGGTCTGTTGCGTGAGACACATTAGCTACATGATATAAATTTGGAAAGTGAATCCATATGAGATCTTACGGTCCCATCTCTTGGCTAGAGGCTTGTTGCTATGATCTCGAGTTTTGAAGGTCTCGCTGGAACAAACTGCTGCGACTCCCCATTGTGAAGGATTGACAGGTTGGCGATGCGGATGGAACAGGTCAACCCTGGATTGGGTTTCCTTGTCAATGATATGTTGGAGGTCGAGGCTTCCCATTTTGATGCAATTGATGATGTTATGATGAAGAGGAGTGTTAGTCTCATTAAGTCGTTATAGATTTATAGGGTATACAGGCATTTACATGATGTTTATAACCCCTGCCGTTGTTGGACGGTTCTCTCGATACAAAGTACATCGGCCCAATCGGAGCTCCGGCGTAATGTGGATCTGCACTATCAACTTTGTCCGAAGCGGTGGATCGTTATCTTGTCGCCATTGTTCCTCGTGAATGACTTCATATCGTACAATTTTCTCATTGACAAGGCCGAGTATCCTCTTGCGCCCTTCCCAAGTGTCTACTCCGACAATTGGCCCATCAGAGGCCGAATGCTAGGCCATGAATGTCAGACACGCAGCCTGTGAGCCCTGCAGACGTGCCAAACTCGCATGCGGTCACCAACGACCCACCTGTCGCCGATGTCAACACCAGGGCAGAGGAGATGAGTGCGTCTACAGAGCTCGTCCTTTTAGGAGAAGATCTAATGTGGTCCGAGAGTGTGTTCACGCTATCAAACAATCTGATGTGTCTGTTCAATCACTAATGCCATCTGTAGTAGCAGAGAGTCTTTGTCACGAGAACCTCCCAGCCCCTCACATGTCCCGCCACTATCACTGACGCCTCCGGCTCCGTTGCCAAACCACACACCGTCCCATCGTTATCCAGACCCAGGCTTTCTTGGGACTTCTAGTCATGCTACCATCTTCAATCAGGTCTCATCCCGCGCCATCCCTGATGCCCCCCCCTCCGAGACCCAGGAGGCCCAACTGAGAACTCCCCTGTCAGGCTTGGATATTCTCGTTGATCAACGCCTTGCTGACACCGCAGCAAACACCCTGCATTACATCCAGCAACTACCTATACTTAAGTTGAATACCTTGACGCATACCTGGCTTGGCACGGGTGTCAGTCTTCCCCTGGCCGAGCCCCTTGTTGCTCGCTCGTGTGAGGCTGCCTTGACCTTGCACGACTGGCTGGCTAATTCCAGCGCGCGCATGGTGCAAGAAGCTAGGGCTCTTGGGGAGAATACCAGGAAGCGTATCTTGCTATCACGAAACACGAGTATCAGCGACTTCTTTTCGCAACTACTGGGAAGTAACTTGCGTTGGGAAATGCTCGGCATTTTCTTCACAGCTGCCACAAGGGCTGTTTTGGATACGCCCTCTTTTAACTCACTTTTCGCTACCGAAGAAGAGCGCCGGTTGCTTATTAGATCATTAATTCACGTCAGTGATTGCTGTTTAGAGACTTGCTTGGCTCTTGATTGCTTGAATGACCTTCAGTTGGTCTTGCAATATGAGAATATGATTGCGAATTCTCAAGTAGCTGGAGATCAGAGTGAGTGGCCTCATCAGACACTGTTGGGATTCATTTCGAGCCAGTACTGAGTTTCCTCTTAGGCTATCATTGTTGGAGAAAAGTGGGAGATGTCACGAGCACACTCTGTGCTTTGGGTTATCACGAAAAGATTGATGAAGACGCATCCAACATTCCTTCTTTTATCGCCGAGCTCCGAAGAGCCACCTTTGCGCGCATTTTCTCTGCCGACAAGAGTCTCGCCATCTTTTTGGGCAGACCGCCGCGCATAACAAAGTCGTATTGCTACTTCCAACTCCCAAGAAACGTACCCAGAGTATGGCAAGAGTCGACGGACTCGACATCAAATAATAGTGGCATGCTGGATGCTTCGCGACCCGTTGCCCAGCCAAGTGATGTGGAACCTATCAATTACACGGCAGATACGCGGTGCTCGGCTTTGTTCGCATTCTTGAAGGAAGATGTACTACAGATGTTGAGAGACTCTCAAACTCCAAGCGCTAGAGAAAAGTCACGGTGAGTAAAGGCATTCTCGACCTCGTCATGTGTCGCTCATGCATCTGACCAATAAGTGAAATTCGAGACAAGATTGAAGTGCAATGGCAGCAACTCCCTCCTCATTACAAGCTATCCGGCAGATTAAGAGACTGTCATCGGAATCCGTTCGAGCGAGATTTCTTGGTGGTTACTCGTCTCGACTACTTTCACACACTGCTCCTCGTTAGCTTGGCCGCGCAAAAGAAGACATCAGAGCCAGAAGAGGCTTTGTTGACAGTTGCTGCAGAGATGCTCTCACTTACTGTCGAAGCCATTATTCTTCGAGATCGTCTGGTCAATGCTGGTACGAGTCTGATTTGGAAGGCGAGTGAATATGATGAATCATTTGGTTACCATGAATAACATTTAATAGGTGGCACAATACGGCCTTCCTGCAGCTGGAGTCGTCTCCCTAGCTCTCTTGAACTCTTCAGCAAGCTTGGCCGCTACACATCTGTCACGATCCAAAATGGTGCAGGATTTGAGTGCTCTCGTGGCCGAGATCACCATTGGTGCTTGGATCCAAGAAGGGGACCCAAATTTTGCTCTGTTCACGCGTGCCACCACCACTATTCGATGTCTCTTAGACTCTCTGATTACGTGGAAGCCACAGCAAGGGCCCGAGTCTTCACAGAGTATGGAGCGTATGGGCAATACTGAAGAATGGGATCCGCATATGCATCTCCAATCCTGGGAGTTTGAAATGGACTTTTGGGCCAGCTTGGCGGAACATCCAACGTTGATAACTTGACATGTGAATAATTTACTTGAAAGATGGACTGAATGTAGAATTCCTTCTTGATTCAGCGACGTAGTGACGTATGACCTCTCGTTAAATGTCCAATGGCTGCTTCACTGACTGAAATCGTTCAGTATGCCGACTTGATACTGATGTCGTTTTGTCGTACAACGAATAAAGGTTGACAATCGGACATCGAACATCTAATCAAATGTTGCCCAGAGAAAGAGGAGACGGGTAGAGAATAGTCAAGTGTGGAATTCAATCTAAAGTCTATGTTCATAATATCGTCACATCTGGCCAGTATACGAAGCTCCAACACTTCAACTACCTGCATTCCTCTTCTTCACATACTCTGAAGTCTTTTGCAGCGATACCGGGACGTCGGCAATATCCATCATGACTTCAACCATCGTAAGCCCCTTCCCAAGCTGAACTTGAGGACTATCGAGGACTGTCTGCAGCTCTCCCCACGTGCTTGCCCGTCTGGCAGTGATAGGATATGATTCATCATCGGTCTGGGCCCCAAAGTAATTTGGAGCTTCCAGGTTCCGCCACGGCTGAATGTCGTTGTAGGTGGCGTTGAAACCGTGGATGACGCGCTCAACGGTGTACCCGTCGTTGTTTATCACAAAGATGATGACGTCCAGTTTGTTCCGGACGATGTCGCTGATGGCTTGTGCTGTCATCTGAAGACTTCCATCGCCTTCAAACAGAATCGTTCTTCCTTGAGGGCGCTGACCGACTTCGAACATTTCTCTCTGGGCCAAGGAAACTCCCTGACTGGCTGCGAGGGTATAGCCAATGGACATCCATATGTAAGAGTTGATCAAGGTGGTCTTGTAAGGAAGGACAAAGTTCAGCCCGCCGTACGAGGAAGTACCCGTCTCTATGAGGATGGCATCATCAGGGCGTAAGAACTTGGACGTGCGAAGCCAGAAGTCATGCTGCTGAATGGGCGCGTCCTTGGCTGGTGGTGGTAATGTCTTGAGGACTTCTCTTGGGGCGAGTTGATTGTCAGGATATGGCGCAGGCGTGGGTCGAGGCAGTGTATCCAGCGCCTTGAGCAGCTTCCGAAGAAGAGACAGGATGGAAATGGAGTGAATTGAATGACCGGAGCTACCGAAATGAACAGAGAATTTGTCAAGAAAGACAGTCACTTTGTCGTCTGCCAGTGCTGTGTACCCAAAGGTGTTGACATCGGATCCCAGGGGGCCAAAGTGAAGAACCAGATCACACCGACTGACCCAGTCCTGGAAGACTGCCTCTCCGGCGAGACCCAGAGACACCCCGTGGAAATTGGGCAAGCTCTCGTCGATTATCCCCTTTCCGAAAGGGGTTGTGAGTGAGGGGAAGTTTGTTTTCGTAATCAGTTGGTTGATTTCGTCCTGGACGCCGAATCTTGCTGAAAATCCATCGACCAATATCAGCGGCTGTTTCGCTGTGCGAATACTCTCTACAAGGGTATCTACTACAGCGTCTTCGGAAATGGCGTCGTATCCTTGAATAGAAAGGTCGATTGGCTTTGATGGTGGAGGCACTTTAGCCGTGACCATGTCTGAGGGCAGCTCAATGTAGACTGGGCGGCTCTGGAGGACGCATTCCCTGAGGGTTGCATCGACGAGCGAAGCGGCAGTTTCGGGATTGACGAGGTTGGCCTGCGCGACTGTGACGGCCTTGTACATGTTGGCAAACACCCTCAGGTTGCCGTCGCCGAGGGAGTGGTGCAAGCACGCCCTGCTCTCCTGGGCCGCTCTGAGAGGCGTGCCGACAATGTGGACGACGGGGGCCTTTTCCGAGTAGGCGCCGGCAATGGCGTTGATGGTTGAGAGCTCGCCGACGCCAAAAGAGGTGACCATGGCCGCGATGCCCTTGATGCGGGCGTAGCCGTCGGCCGCATAACCGGCGTTGAGCTCATTGGCGTTGCCGACCCAGCGAAGGCCTACGGGCTCGATGTAGTCCAGTGCGGTGAGGTTGTAATCGCCGGGCACGCCGTGGATGGAGGTGACGCCGAGTTGTGCTAAGCGGCGGAATATGTACTCGGCGAGATCAATGTACTGAACCATGACGGTGGCAGTGACAGGGATAGAGTAGAGCGGATGGTCTATTCGGATGGGAATGTGCTTCTGGAATTATTCTTCATGATGATGATTTGCTTCTGATTTATAACGTGAACCTTTACAGCAAAAGACCTATTCCTTATCTCTAAGATCTTTACACAAATGTCGTGATGCCTTCGTATGCAAGTGTCCACATCACCCCGATCCGACGAGCATGGCGCCATATGTACAACAAAATTCTCATCCCTTGGGGACACCGAAAGGCGCTCTTTGTCAACTCCACCACGCCCTTGGATATTGGCGGCAAATTAAGCGAACCGTCATGCCTCACGGCATCCGTAGATAACGGACGACACGGAGACCGTTGAAAGATCGGAGTCGGAGTGAAGCGGGGGGGCTCGGCTTAAAGCGTGGGGACATGCATTATCTCATGAGCTGTTTTGACATGGACGAAGAGGAAGAATTTTTAAGCGAGGGTCATTATTAATCTCTCTCGCTGCTCGAGTCCAAGAGACGGCTCTCCTCATCAGCGACTGACTTGGGTTGTTCCGTTGCTGCCTTCTTTTGCAGAGTAACCCAGACTGCTGCGGCGATGATCAGGGCTCCTCCCATCAGACTTGTAAGGGGGGGAGTTGTTCCCCAGATGACACGTTCAATGATTAGGGCAAAGATCATTTGCGAGTACTATTGGGTCGTCAGATGAGGTAGGTAGAGGTTGTGTGCTGAACGACTTACAATGAGATTGGTTGCGCGGCCTGCCTTCTCCCTCTTTAGGCCTTCTGTCAAGAGCACCTGCAACAGAAACCCGGAGAGCCCAATGGAAAGGAGAAGAACCCTACAGGCAGTAAGCACTATTTTCTTGACTGTGAGATGCTGGGGCTGCTTACCATTGAAGAGTGCTCTGAGGTATCTCAAACTGCAGATCGGGGTGAATCATGATGATGAGGAACGAGCTCACCGTAGCCAACACGGCAAAGTAGTTGACGCTGACAAGAGAATGGGCCCGCTTCCCAATCACGCGAATGGTCGCGTAAGCTGTCGCTGCTGCGAAAGATCCTAGTATGGCGCATGCGACAGCGATGGAGCGCTCGGTAGGGCTGGCCTTGACTGGCGGGAGAATCCCACCCCGGATGTCGGCGTTGAGATGCGACATGCCCGACTGGAGAGGATGGGCAGACGAATTGTCAGCGTCTTGACCGGGAAACAGAAATCTCGGTCGAGCAATGAACAAGACACCTGCAAAGGCGATTAAGCCAGCAGAGGCCTCTTTGACTGTGAATGGTTCCTGAATAGGCGTCAGCGGGAGGCGGGGTGAATCGTATTCTGGGATGCAACGTACACGTAGAGCGATCCAGCATACGAATGCCGTGAGGGTTGGCACAAGGAAAGTAATGACGGTGGCGTCTGACACGTCAAGATACGATAGAGAATCTGTACAGAACGCTCAGCACATGATTCGAAAACAATGTACGAGAGCACTTACAGTATAAGCCAAACAAGCCCGTCGAGCCGGCGATGCCACGAATAGCGAGCAGTCCTCGGACGCCGCGCTGACCAAGCGGAAAGTCGGGGACTTGTTTGTACCACATGTACAAGGACCCAATGATGGCGGTGGCCAGCATGCGCACGAAGATGATTTGCAGCGCATGGAACTTTGTCTCGAACCCGGTCTCTAGGAGTCGCGTTGTCGTGGACATCTGCCTTGTCAGCGTCCACGGTTGGTTGGCTTGCGAGGGCGACTCTTGGATGACTTACAACGGAAGCGAACATTTGGCCTAGAAAGATGAAGAAGAGACCAATGTTTCTGTTGTAGAAAGCTCTGACCCTTCCCCAGAAGGTGCATTGCTCCTCTTCTTCAGCGCTTGGTTCCGTTCTTGTGTCAGTGTCAGAGGGCGCAGATGAGACTGATCCCCCCTCCGCTGTGCTCTGCAGCGACGACGCGGACGAAGACTCGGAAGCAATTGGCTCTGGAGCCACCTGCTTCAGTGTTCCGTAAGACATTTTGCGATGATTATCCTGCAAGTTCAATTGCAATTGTCGACCTTTGACCCGGTAATGTCGGCTTTCTTTGTCAGCGGATATTCACGGTTGTAAATTTTCTTCTCTAGAGGAGCAAGGTCGTAGCCGATTGCGGAGAGGACGGGCTCGCCTCTCGGGTACTATTCTACAGTGCAGGTAACTGTGCGCATTCTTACATTCATCTCGCTTGACACACCGCTTCTCATATCCCGTGTCAAAATGCGATGAGTTTCATAAAGGATAATGTCAAATGTCAGAAATTCACTAGCAGTTCGTTCTTGCGGTTTGTGAATATGACTCTGCCGCCTCCCCAAATGGCCAAGGATGCAATCCAAGTCATTGACTAATGGCGTATTATCCAAGGTTCTCCACACTGTGCAGCACAACAATTGCGCTGGTATATCAGCACCTACTTCACTTGCAGATTGACGCATACGTCTTGAGCAGTTCTGTCGCGCTCCCATCCGCCTTGGCAAGACTGTGATTGCAATCATCCGGGTTGGCAAAAGGGCTCTGTCAGAGGTCAGCAATTATCAGTGCCAAAGCTTTCCCACGTCTTGGTCTTCCACCTTGGCAGTTTGGCGGCACCAACGTTGAAGACAACGTTGCGAAAACCCTTGTGACACTGTAATGCTTCATGTTCATTGTCGGTATCGCCAGAACTAGCCGGCATGTCCAGACGAGCGAAACGGGTAGAAGGGCGAAGACCAAGTTGTAAAGATGCATGATGAAGGTGTTTAATTGCAGAGTACTGAGGATGCTTGATTGGAGATTCCAGCCAAGGAGCTAATTCCCTTTATAGGTATAACATTCACTTCATATTATTTGGCATAGCATTTTGTGCACTTGTCCAATCATTGCGCTGAGCATATTACGTTGAATAACTCGATGGAACTGTGAAGAATGGACAATTAAACACTACGTTCGCTCCGTAGCGCTCATCATCCCTGTAGGTGAAACGATGACTTCCACCAAACCCATGGTGTATCATCGCCGATGAACCGATCCCAGCAAGGCACGTGATGGCGATGGCAATGGCATGGATACACCACACCCTTCTCACAAACTGGGTGACTTTTTCCAACAAGAAATGCGGTGTGCTCTACCGACACACAGCCCATCCGCTGGCAGCGGGTACCTTTCTTGTGCACAAGATGGCCACATGCCAATGTAGTAGCTTTCTACCAAAGAAAGGATCAACTTGCAGTGCCAGTATACATAGGATATTACCCAGGTGGCGTGGTCTGTGTTCCATCGGATTCACTCAGGTATGTAGCCCAGCATGCTGAACATTATGACGGACCATGATCTCAGCTTGGGTGAGCAGATCTGCGTAAGCGTAAATCCTTCAACATTCAGCTCGGGCCCTCGCTTCGTCCTCTGATTGGTCCTGGCTGGATGATGAAGGTTGCTTTCTTCGGTTGCCACAGGTCCAGCGTGTCCTTCTTTGACCAGTAACGTTTGTACCATCTCCGGCTGCAGGGTGTGAGATTTGCCCGGTGAATGGCGGAGAAGTCCCCATCATCTTTCAGATGAGATTGACAAGGATGATCATGCTCAGAAATATTGCTGTCGCAAGTTTTTTTGAGGAATGCTTCACTCTGTCAATCTTGATGTTAATGTCATGAACTCTGGTTCATATCCCAGCCTCGGAGTGAGTTGCTGATTCTTCTGGATGCCTTGATCCATGAAGCGATGTCGCATTTGCAAGGACGAATGCAATTTGAAGAGAAAATCGAAGACTTCCAGAGAGACTGGTAAAACGGATTCATTATCCCGAATACACTGTGATATCTGAATTATATAATTATACAAATAATACCTTTTCGGTATTGTTTTGAAGTGGCTATCAACTCGGCGGAACGAATAACCTTGGCAATGCCTTTACATCTGATGGACACTGCTATTCTTCGTCCATTTCCTAAACGTCTTGCCGTAAAAGTAAAAGATAGCACCAGTCAGACAAAAGAAGACTGTCAGTCCCATGTTGGTCATGAAGACGGGGAGGAAACTAAGCGGGTAAGCGGCATGAATGAAGTTGATATAGAGGAAGACTTACCCATCCTTGAGCGTCCACGGAGTGACGAATCGACCCATTCCGTAACCCCAGAGGTTCTTGTTCACCGTGATGGCCACAAAGAGAGGCCCCGACACCGGCTTGTAGCTGTCAACGGCGTAGGTGCTTGCGATGCTGGGCAGGGCAGCCACCTGCAAGCCGGCGCTCGAGTAGCCAAGAACCGCAATGACGGGCCAGGGCCACCCCCTTTCGTATCCAAGAGAGGTAATAATATTGCCAAACACCATGATGAGCACGTACGGGATCATAGCTGGAAGACGCATTTCTGGCTCTCTGATGCCGCCGTTTCTCTTCGTTGCGCGGGCAGACACCCAGTCGCTGAAAGGACCAGCGGTGACGAGACCGATCAGAGCACCGACAAGAACAGCAAAGTTAAGGAAGCCTATACGAGTAATCAGAGACGATTGGTTCTGGAAGTGATCGGAGACGAGTGATTCTTACCAATGGACTGGGAGTTCATGTTGTATGGAGGCGCGGCAAACACTTGCGACTGCGTGAGGTTCAAGATGAGGAAATTGCTGCAGCTCCAGCTGACAATGAATGAAGCGAATAAAACGATGGGAAACGTGAAGAGCTTCCACGGAGTCCACAAATCGAACCAGATAGCCTGCAAGGGAGACGAATTTGACTGGAAGAGCATCCATTGCTGCTTGGAAGGGGTTCCTCTGCCCAAAAATGGATCAATCTCTCCGGCATCGATTTGTGTCGGCTGGACCTGTCCAGAAGGCGTCTTTTCCTCGTCGCCGTTCACCGCGGAGTGCTCATCGTGCTGGCTGTTAGCCTTTGTAGGAGAGCTCTCAGCAACGGTTTCTCCAATGTCATTTCGAATCCATTTCGTCTCGGGGAAGCCGAAAACGCCGAAGACAAACGAGAGTGCTGTCATGGCCACGTTGAGCCACCAAAAGTTCTGCCAGCCTACGTGATCTGCCATGGAGCCCGAAATGATTGGCGCAACCTGAGGGGAGTTAGCGAAGAACGAGAGAACAAGGGATTGTAGGAAAGGCTACCATCAAAGAGCCCATGTAGACGACCCAGTATAGAGTGTTCCACGTGCCTCGATCATGAAGGAAGAAAATGTCGGCAATGACGGCAGGCTGGAGGATCTCGGAAGGGCCCGCTCCGATACCATTAAGGCTACGTCGAGTTAATGACGGTTATCACATTGAATACGGGTATAAGCTTACACGCAAGCTCCCATGAACATTTTGTACGAATTCGATCGGGCTCGGATGATGTGGGAAGCGAGGCACACTAATTGCGAAGCAAGGAATACCGGACGTCGACCGAAGGATGTAGAGATTGGTGCCCTACAGAATCAATTAGCCAAGTCATGTGCATACCAAGGTCGGTATTGTCACTCACCAGATGAAATTACTAAACCCAAGAATCAGGATCGTAATTCCCGTAAACTGAATAACATCCGCAAGCGTGCGGTGATAATCCTGCATGAGATACGGAAACATGGGCGCAAGCGAAAGAGGAGCGAATCCCTGGGTGAAAGTCATGGTCGACACCGCAAGGATTGTCGACATCTTCCAGCCGGCCTTCCAGTTCAGAGGGTCGTGGGCGTCCTGGCTCGGCTGGGGGACGAGGACGCGGTGCGAGTGCTCGCTCTTGATGAAGTGGTGCTTGCCAACGTCCGCCATGATCTCCGTCCCCGGGAGGACTTCGATGCGGAGCTCCTCCTGAATCTCATCGCGTTCCTGTGCAGAAGTCAGTATGCAGGCATTTTTTATTAGGAATTGGCAGTAATGAAGCTCACTGCTTGCCCATGGACGACCGCCATGTCGAAAATAGGAGAAATGGGGTAAACTTGTAGGTGGTTCTTGAGATCCAATTCCGAAATGTCAGATTTGGATGCAGATGCAATAAAGTCCTTGAATCATACAACCAGGGCAGTTGATATACTTCTATTCGATATTGAATCCTACACCAATATCCCAAAATATCAATGCATCCTCCCCAGACCTCGGGAAACTTGACGCAGCCTATCCCCGCACCTTGCCATCAATAGCGCACTTCCCCTCGGCTCTATGGGCGGAACAAATCTCACTAGAGACACGACCGGACCGAACTCTGTTACTCTGCTAAAGCATCGAGGGCGCTGTGAAGCACTGCTGCGTAGGCTGCAGCAGCTGGGACTAGGAGCCGGAGTGTGCCTCGATTTGCGGTATAGCGTCGTGCGGGGGGGTTTTGATCCTACCCCACGGGGAAGACTGGACCTGGGTCTAGATCGCGTAGACTCTTAGACTGTTTGATGTAGTGGTGATAAGGACGGCCCCTGCTTTTCAAGGCCGCGTTTACGGTTTGTTAGAGGCAGTCGTGGCACGCGTTGTGCAGTGCCATGCCTCGGGAAATGAATCGTGATCATCGGCTACGCTGTCGGTAGATGCTGGGGGCAATACAATGAATTGGGTTCACCTGGTTTCCGTGTGGACCCCTTTTTTCTTCTTGCTTGGAGCCTCCATCACACAAGCACTCATTACGCTAGGGTTGGGAGTGTTCTGGCTATAGCTGGGAGGGGTCTAGCCACAGAGCCCCCCTTTCCCTGTGAGCTGAACGGGGTAAAAGGAGGTAGAAAGCGGTGTAGGATAAAATAAAGGGCTTACTTGGACCTCAACATAGTTGCCATTACTTAGGGCTTTAGCTCAAAGAACCTGTTTCCTGGATCGATTTTGTGTATCTTATTTTAATAATCCCCTCAGCTTCTTGGTCGCGTCGCACATCTGTGTGTTTCTAGATAACGGGTTGGTATGTCCAATCCCTTGGACGTGTGTTGATCTATGACTACAAGCGCCAGTCTCGGGTTGCTACTTTTAGACTAACATTCCTCCGTCAAATTGAGGGAGGGGTTAGCCAGCTCCGTAGCACCTAGCTACAAAGCTGATCATACCTCGATATCCTTGTAGATAAATGTAAGAAATTGACTACAATTATTATATGTAAATAGGAAAGATAAGTAGCTTATTAGTCCAGGTCTTAATTGGATTAGATAATTGGAAGTAGAGATAGAATTTGGGTTGAGGACAGGAGTAGAGCATTGTATTAAAGCCTTGAGTCTGTAGGTACATAGAGGTACGATAAGGTAAAGTAGAAGAGCTTCCAGCGGTCCAATCAGAACTACATTAGCTGTAAAGGCAGTTACTAGGGAGCCGGAGCTGAGCACCGGCTCATCCCTCCCCAAATTAATAGCAATGCATTTGTAGTAAAGGTTCGTAGCCAGGAGCGACAAAGATGAAGAAGAGGCGCCCGTCATACGTCATCCCATTATACCCTGCGCATCTACCTCACACCTCCAGGTCTGCTGGAAAAGCGTGCTTGCCAGTGTTAACCTTTGCTTTCAAAAAGGACTGCTGAGCCATGTCTCGAACTAATCGAGTCAAAGGCTCGTCGGTACCTGGAACGGTCTTCAACATGGTCACCATCGCCAGAAATGATAAGAGACTTACCGGCACCGCTCATCAAGGACACTGACACCGGTAAAGCTTGAGATAACCCCGTAACCTTTGAAGGGTGACAAACTTGACCGACTGTCTGAAGTTAGCTCTGTATGGAAATGGATCTGAAGATTTCACCTGGGATGACAATACATGGCACTCCTGCGAGGCTCGATTGATGGTCTTCTCTCTGTGACCAAGCGTATGGACTTGATTGATCTTCGGGTGACCTTTCAAAAAGATTAGCCACCTGGCTCAATGTCAGGGGCGTATTTAAAGAGACAGAAAGACCTACTTTCGATATTCATCTCGGTACATGGGGGTGAAATCTCCTACAGGAAAGGCCATGATGGTCTTGAAGCCATCACCGCCCAGAACGCTTTCTCTAAGCCACTTTGAATACACGGCCTGGTGTTGTTTGGCAATCTGCTCGTCCTCGGCTGAAACCTGGGCACCACGTTTCCTAGATGTTTCTTAGCGCTGAAGACATGGTGCAGTTCGCCGATTTGCCACTGTACCAGCAGTATTGAATAACCGGGTGAACGTAAGGGGGAACACCATATTTGTTCTCGTAGTCTTGTCGAAAATCACCGAAGCAGTCGTAGTAGCCTTTCCATAGCAGATTCATGAAAGTCTGGACGTTATGTAAGTCAGCAATAAGAATGCGGAGCGATCGCTGGCATCTAGATTTGAACTGACATCCTGCAGATACGAGTTGAGTGTTTCACTATTTTTTACTGATTCACTTTCCAGCCACAGGTCTGCCAAGTTAACGACAGACCTTTTGATTCCGAGGAAACGTTCCAATGCCGTTACTGACGTCTCCATGATCCGCTTGGTTTCGTTTTCAGGCCATTGGTCCCAATAGTCGACAGGGTATAGCAGTTTGGTCGGTGTCTGGCTTTAATTAGTTTCAGATGCGCAGTAGATCCATGCTTACCAGCTGTGTGCGATACATACCTTTGAGGTGTTTGAAGACTGCTGTCGAAACAGACACGCGGCGAGATCATTAAAGAGTTTCGCATCTCGACATACAACTCCGGGTGTGTCGATCTCGCTTTAAACCAGTCATTAGCTCGCATTTTTGGCACTGGGAATAGAAGCATTACCGAATGATGGGCATGATACCATTCATGAGTGACGGGTTTTGGGTTGGCCTGAGGGCAAATAGGCCCATGACTGCAGCTGGTCCGCGAATGCTACCACCCGCTGTTCTGATTAGCTTCAAGGCCATGCCGCAGAATAGTGATTTCTCTCACTATCGGATCCAATCCCGATATCTACCCAGTCATAGCCAGCAAGAGCAGCACACGTTCCGGTGCTGCTACCTCGAGGAGAAAGGTAACCATCTCCCCGCGGATTCCACGGACAGTGATAGTCAACCCAGTCCGCTGTAGGCTGGTCGCTTGAAGCAAACTGGGTGCATTTGGTCTTGCCAATGATGACTGCACCAAGTTCTAAAAGTCTTGATGCTAAAGCAGCTGTTTTCTCGCAAGGCCCATACAGTCGCTCATACGATCTGGATTGTCCCGTTGTTTTCACACCCTTCAGGGCGATGATATCTTTCAACGTTACTCGCAGACCATTGAAAGGTTTCTCCGGCGTGCGTGGGTAGTGAAGACGGGATGGCACCGGTATCATTAGCTTTCCGTCGTGCATGTATGTGACCGCTTTGAACCTGAGATTATAAGTAATAATTAGTATAGTTAGGGGGCAACACTAGGAGCCGTGGCATCATGCCTGTCTGAATTGGCCTCTCTAGTGACAGGCAATTGAAAAGCCTCAATATCATCCGGGAAAAGCCTCCATGTTCGATGAATAAAGTGATTGTTTGTAAAGTATGGGCCTTGTGGAATATTCGGATCGGATGAGGTCATGACAACGCGAGTGTGAAATTCTGCAAGTGATGTCTGCAGCTCACTACAAGATGGCAGTTGAGAAGTGAAATCTTCTGGGATAGAGAGGATAATGACGCCTAGAAACTTTTGTTCAAATTCGGGGTCTCTGACGAATATGTCAATCTTGGATAGAATGAAACTGCGAATGTCTCTCCCATTCTCTAAAGACACGACACAAGCTGGGTAATATCGCAGATCCAGAAGAGCTGGTGATTTCTCTGCGGTGTCATCTCTAAATGAACTGTGGGATGGCACGGGCAGCAATCTCGGAGACGCCATAGGCTTGGATTCGACAAGGTAGTGAGCATCCTCGCCAACGGAGGCGATGACGACGCCGTACCGGTCAACTGAACCAACCGGAATAAGTGTCATCGTAGTTGAGTTCAGGAGAAGGGAGATCAGCCTAAACAAAAGGGTAGTTGGCGCAACGTAGCCAGCTTCGTGGGGAATAAAAGAGTATGCGGCCGAGAAAGGGCGAGCTTGTTTCACGATACGTAGGTAGGAAACGCAAGGGGACAAACTGTCATGTGACAAGGGCAGCCACACATGAAGAGGCAGCTGCTCTTTGGTCACTTCTTTGGTAGTGTGGAGGCGGCTTTGATTGTCTTGGAAATACCTCGGATACCTACGTATTTGAATGCTAACAATTTTCACAGCAGCAAATGTATCCGTCGTCATCGGCAGTCACATACCTACCTATATACATTGAAATTCTTACAGCGGCGATCAAGCATTTTTGACGTCACTAGGGTGAGACATGACACTGAGACTTGCACGAAGGTGCCATCCCCCGAATTCTATGTAGGTATCTGGATATGATCCAGGAGGTTTTCCAATTATTGACGTCGGTGTACGTATGCATCGTATTGCGATTGCTTGTTCTTCTGTTACTCCTATTTTTTGTTTATTTCTCTGCCGTGCCTACCTAAAAAGAGCTTCTTGTTGTATTTGTTGGGGAGACCTACGATGTACATCTGAGACACGCAACCACGTACATGAGGTCACACGCATAAGCACATAATTACACAAACATGCATTGATGCCCAAACATGACGTGATGATGATTGAAAATACAAATTGAGGCCGACCTGTGTTGCGCCGCATACGCCGTTCAGCCCTTGTCGGGAGTAAGCATCGTCTCACCCACGACTGCGAATTCAGCAACACGACTCCTCAATTTCTGAGGCCTGAAGGTCCCGCTCATCGATTTGAAGAAATGTGCGGAGTAACACATGGTTGAGATGTGTCGCGGATATCCTTTCCCCTTCACTGCTTGTTCGCATGCATGCAGCGGCAGGCCTACAAATATGCGTCGTATCACAGTGTATCCCACAAACAAAAGTTTGAAGTGAGAAACATTCTCGGCTCACATCGTCTTTGGAAATGGAGTCAGTTATAGCATCACTCAATTATACAGCACCTCTTGAGCTTTACAATGTGGAAAAGCCCTTCTTTTCAAACGTTCCAGCTCCCGACGGGCGCCAGTCCAACCAAGAGGCACACCTCTATCCTGGCATCAAGTTCTACAATATACGCAATGGTTTGAACAACTTCAATCTGGACCAACACGGCTTCGAGATTTTTACGTTTGGGGAAGGGAATAGGTCTGATGAGAACTTCGACTCTGATGGATGGATCGGGAGGGAAATATACCCCGTGGTAGAGTCGTTACTAAAAGCTCGTTTTGGGAACGTCGACGTTCTGATCTTCGACCATACGGTGCGTTACGACCTCAATAATCTCATAGAGGTATTCAAATATTTGTTATCTGTATTGACTAAAGACTAGGTGCGCAAACGGAAGACGGTATTACAGCTCCAAGATTCAGAACCTTTTGTCCGAGCGACTCGACAGCCGAGTTACTCTGCACACTGTGGTATGTGATGCTTGTGCTTTGACGTGACCGTGACCCCAAGCAACAAAGAATTCCCTAACTATTTCTTGGCAGATCAGACATTCCTAAGCGGAGAAAACCGTATTCGCTTGCATCTAGGGTCAGAAGCAGACGAGCGTTTGAACAGAAGATGCCAGATCATAAAGTAAGCTTGTGTTTAGTAGAGAGCTCCGTTTCAAGCCCAAGCCAAACTGACCAGGTCATAAAAAGTGTCTGGAGGCCTCTTTTTGGACCTCTTGAAGACAGTCCTCTTACATATTGCGACTGGAACACGGTTGATGTCGAAAGGGATTACTTACCTGCGGATCTCATATTCCCTCACTACATTGGCGAACAGTATCTTGTGAAGCATCACCCAGACCATCGCTGGTATTTTCTTGGGGGTCAGAAAACTAATGAGTTCACGCTTCTCAAGTGTTGGGACAATACGCCGGATGTAGCGCGATGTAAGTTCGAGACGGCAATGCATCCTGAGCCATGGAATTGACGATACTACAGGTGTTGCGCATACTTCTTTTGTGAACCCAAGTACCCCCAAAGATGCCAGACTTAGGGAGAGCATAGAGTTCCGATGCATTGTCCTTCATAACGAATAGCTGAAGCCAGAAATCAGGTATCGATGTGTCTGAATTGATTTATTTGCACACCATCATATTTGATAATTTGGGGGAACTAGATAATCAACTACATGTAAACGGCACATTGATTTACTACCTATACCCGCCTACACACCTACGAGATGACTATTTGTACCTAATTGCACTTGTGATTTGTTCACCCGACCCCTGATCCCCCCCATCTGAGCACACGTCAAGCAGTACCCCCAGGTAGCTACTGCATTTCCTGGCAGAAGTACTTGTCAGAGGAAGTGTGCGCTAGAAATAGTGTTGAGGTGACTTGCCTGATGAATAAAAAAGATGGACCTAGCCACCTTCTGCATTCGAGCTGGGCGGTGGCCGTGGTGGTTGTGGTGGGAAAGGGTCCTTAGCATCGGACCCAGGACGGTTCACATACAGATGAGCATCTCGCGGAACCCATTTCAACCACGGCTTTTCGGCTGGCTTCGAAGGGTCAGGCTTCCAATTGATCCAAGGTTTAGCCTTCAGTTCAGTTTCCGTCATGGTCTCGACTCCTTGGGGTGGCCACCATGCTCGCCATGGTTGAACTTGGCCAGGCTTAGCAGTAGGCTCTTGAAAAGCACCCATGTCGCTGGGAACTTCGTCGTGGTAAGGCTTCAAGAATTGTTTCAAGTTGGAATATTTGTGATGAGGCGTTAATGATCAGGTTCCAGACCGGTTGCTGATGCGCATTTAAATACTTGGGCCGCTACAACACCCACACACCCTAAGGCCGGGAAACGGCCGTCAATTCAACTTGTTGAGACACTCACATGGTCTACTGCATCTGACACGCAAGATTTCAAGCTGATCAGTGGGGCGTCTCAAGTATGAGGCCACCCGTGAATGAGAAATTGGTGTCCTGCGAAATGTCCTCATTGGGCGACTTTCACTCTCCTCGGGCAGAACGAAGGTGCCGCCTCGCCTCTATTGTTGCACCTGATTGGTTGAAAGTCAGATGACGCCAGATCACAGAGGAATGAATTGTCATCCGACATTTGCGGCTTGGCTGGGAGAGCCTCAATTGTCCCCGCATCATGGCCTCTGAGGTTCTTCACCAGGGGTTGTACATATGTACCCCGGGAGACTATGAGCAGCCCCGGAACTAGTCTTACCCTTCTGCTGGAGCTTCTCAAGTCACACTTCGCGATGGGCTCATTGCGGCTACGAGGACTGTCAACCCGAGCGCAATTTGACCAGATTAGGCAACATATAATATCTAAGATCCCCGTAGACTGTTTGCAGTCATTCGGTATTGCATATAGGACTGACAACGATCTGGAGGCGACTTTAACTTTAAGCAAGGGATTCGACCATACCAGAGCACTAACAATTTTGCAAGAATACCTCAAAATAAAGCATCCGCAAGTTTATGCCGATGACGAGTTCCTTGGCATTACTGCACTCGCAAATCCTCAGGTCCACACCACCATTGAGTTAGTTCCTCGCCGACAGCATCTTCTAATTCCTGACCGCTGACCATCATACAGCATCGTGGCCGTTCATGGTTTGGGTGGACATGGCGCTAAGACTTGGACTTGCTCATCGCCCAATCCTCAACTATGGCTCCGTGATTTCATCCCCACGAGTATTCGAGGAGCGCGAGTAATGAGCTTTGGATACCCATCCTCTATTCTGTCCCGAAGCGTTGGAGGCGTGAATGATATTGCGACACAGCTTCTGAACTCTCTCAAGTCACGACGAAACACTGTCAAGGTAAGCATCGGCTCTGGTCATGACACAGTTAGATATGCGGAACGCGCGCTGAAACACTCTTGTGCTATAGGCATCAGAAGTCCCCCTTGTGTTTGTTGCTCATAGCCTTGGGGGCTTAATCGTCAAAGCTGTAGGCATTATAATTTGGTTTTACAAACGTTTGTGTCCAACCACTCATTGTCCCGAGTACAGGCTTTGGCACTCTCCAAATCCCAAGGGATCTACGGAACCATCCATTCTGATACACGCTGTATCGTGTTCTTTGGCACTCCACATCGAGGGTCTGAACTCGCAAGCTGGGCGACGACCATCGGACGGATTGTCTCTATTTGCAAACCCTTGGGGCTTCAAAACGTCGATGTCCTGAAGAGAGATTCCGATGCACTCCTGGATCTTGGGCGAGACTTCATACCTTTGCAGAGAGATGGCCACATATCTATTTTGAGTGTTTATGAGCTGCGGAAAACGAGTATTGGTTTCTGGAAGGACAGACTGGTAAGAGCACATATACTAAGGTGTCAAAAAGACGAAATCTTGTTTTAGTAACTTACTTTGATATCGCAGATTGTTACCAAGGGCTCTGCGCTCCTCGATGCGCCGGACGAAAAGCCTGTGCCAGCTGACGCCACACACCGAGATCTGTGTAAGTTCCGGAGTGAGCATGACCCGGTATTCGAAGCCATTGTTGCCGAGATTCGAGACATCATAGAGAGAAGAGGTTTGTATGACAACATACAGTTATGCACCCGAGCTGAAACTCTTTTGTTAGCACCGCCACGATCACGATCACGACAAAATAGTCTCAGTGACATTTCAAGGGTATCTACTTTGAAAGAGAGTTTTTTGATTTCTCCCGCGCCCACGTATCGAACGGATGCCTCGTATTCAAATCCGAGAACGACCGGTAAGCCATACTGATTGTTACCAAAGTCTGGAGCTGATAAGAGCCGGTTCAAGTCACATACCCAGTATTTGTCACCCAGGACCCTCACTTTTGCGGCCGAAAAGCAATAATCGGGGATATTCATTCATACCTCTCACAACCTTTTGCTCACCAATGGCCCCCTTGTGTGGCTCTCGTCGGAAGTCCGGGCATCGGCAAAACGAGCGTGGCAAAACAACTATTTCATGCTGAGAAGACAACATACGACTACTTTTTCCTCCTCCCTGCCGAATCTGGACCAAAACTGCTTCAAGGATTTAAAGAAATATGCCGATTGTTGAACCTTAGGGATAGCGACCGGTTAACAGACTTGGAAACAATGAGAGGACTAGTAATTGACCACTTGACGAAGACTGGTACGTGTACTGCATTCTATTTAGAAAGTCTGTGAATAGTTGACGGGAAGTAGAGAAACATTGGCTCCTCGTGTTCGACAATGCCGACGAGTCTGGTCTTCTACTTTCGTCTTGGCCCTGCCAACATCGGGGTCACGGATCTATTATTGTGACAAGTCGCAATAACAGCATCCTGCAAGGGTTACCACATAATACACGAACTATTCAACTTTCGGGTCTCACACATGAAGAAGGGAAAGAGCTTCTTTTATCTAGACTCAGCACATGTTCCATGGACGAGGCAAGCCATCGAATTTCGGGAGATGTAGCTAAATTCTTCAGCTATTGGCCTCTTGCGCTACGTCAGCTAAGCGCTTTTCTTGAAGAGAGCCACACATCCATAGAAAAGATGTGGGAGATGCTCCGCAGCAACCCACTCATAGAAGGCGAGATATATTCATACAGAGATACCGCCAGCCAATATGAGCATACCCTTCTAACAGCTTGGGAACCCATCCTCTCGCGACTTTCCAGGGATTCTGACCTTTTGCTGAGTCTTTTGAGTCTTCTGGACCCAGATGAAATCCCGTCCAAGCTATTCAGTCAACCTATAACTTGCAGAGGTGAACAAATCTCGTTCATGACCGATAGTTTTCGGTAGGGAGTCTTCATCTTCCCAACCCTATCTTATTTAATGAAATATTTGTTACTGATCCATACTATGAATCAGGTATCTAATTACAAGAAGTCATCTACTCAAGTATGACATCATTACTATGTTGAACGAAAGTGCCATGTCGATGCACCGAACAGTCCAAAGTACCCGCATCAAAAGCCTGCCTGACGAAGAACGCCAACTGGCTTTCGAATTGGCTTTATCAATCTTGTCAACATATTTTCCTAAACAAGTTCATGGAAATCATATGCATGACTTCTGGGACGATTGCGAGATTTTTCTTCCTCATGTACTTGCATTCGATAACGCGGTGAGACAATGGAAGCCGGAGTTGGACGATCCAGCAGTCTACATCAACATGCTCTGTGACTGCTCATGGTAGGCGGAGATAATCTAATACAGCACCTAAACTAGGATGTGTTTGCTAATAGTTTTGTTTCAAGGTATCTTTGGGAGATTGGGCAGTACGATGAGGCTCTCAAACGACTCGACAGCGCTGAAGCATTCTGTGCTACCACCATTGGTGAAGATACCCTCGAATGTGCACGGATAGCTGTTACTCGCGGATCTGTATTCTCAACTTTGAACAGGTATGAAGAAGCCGGCTTACTCTTTCAGAAAGGCTTGTGTATCCGTAGGAAGCTCCTCTCAAACGATGATACGCTGCTTGCGAATAGCTATATGCAAGTCGGCAACTACTACAGTTCTCAAGGCAAAGTTGATGAAGCTATCAACGCGCACCGGCATGCGATCACGATTCGAGAAAATGCATCGGACACCCCTCCAGGAATGCTGATTATCTCATGTTTCAACCTATGTCGTGCTCTTCTACTCGGAAATCAACTTGATGAAGCTAGCGAGACTCTGGAAAGGGCGAAGGGACTGGAGAGGCGGATGCCAGCTGCACGCGAAGCTCTGTACTACAAGCATCAGTTAGTTGTGACAACATCTTACATGATTCTGGCTAATGCTAGCTTTCAAGTCGCCTCTATATTGAAGGGAACATTTTTCTTTCCCGCGGGGAACTCGGCTTAGCCCTTAAGGCACATGAGGAGGCGTACAAGCTTCGCCTGACGATGAAGGCAACGCCATTTCTCTTGGCAACTTCCCTTCACAAACTAGGCGCGATATTGGCCAGATTGAAACAATACACGGAAGCAATGTAAGGAATGACTTCATGGCGCAACACTTGATACTTGGATTAACTGGGTGGGTGTAGCGAGTCGTTGAAACAAGCCGTGGCTGTACTCAAATCTATTCCCGGCACATCGCAGTCGACGACGACCCGACTAGCTCGGACAGAAATGAAGATGGCAGAGGTGTTTGGTGTAAGCGGAAATGAAGGAGAAGCGAGTTTATGGAGGAATAACGCCATGCGCCATTATCTCGAGGGGGGAGGGCTTTGTACCGTTGAATCAGAAGTCGACTTTGACAGCCTTGTGCCGTTGATCGACCGATAGAGGACATTGAGACTGGAAAGAAAAGTCGTGTAACTTGTACATAGATTCTGATGGCCAACAACTATCCATTCTAGAGGTATGCTTGACTGCCTTCACATTGCCAAATCCCTCCGGTCGCTGGATAATTGTTGCACTATGCGGGATTTCTGCAGTCATGGCCATGGTCCTTCAAGCTTTCCTACATTTGGCGTTTGACCTATTGGGCATCGTTGATGAGTGCGGCTGAAAGACCCCCACTAATCGACAACTAGATACTACAGCTCACCACGCCCTCGAATAAGCGTCACATCATCTCATCTCAACTCACTCCCCCAACTTTCCCCCGCAATGAAGACTTGGTTTCTGCCGCCCGATTTCAATTTCTTCCCCGAAGGCGAGATTCGCCTGGGAATCCTTCTCAAGTATCCCGATCGTCCGACTCTTGCGCTCGCGTCTCTCGACGAGACTCCGCATATATCGCTGCCCGATGTCAAGACAATTGTAGAGACGGGCCACGCCCACTCCGCCGGCTCGGGCCGCTCCGCAGGCGCCAATATCTTTGCCAAGTTTCTCGATCTTGCCTCTGCCTCTGGAAGTGCGGATGCTTCTCACTATACGAGCCGCGAGTTTGGTACCGTCGATCACGAGGTGCGATTCTTCTCTCGAGCTCTGAGCCCAGACGCCCTCCGGGCTATTGTCGAGCTGGACGCGGTAAAGGAATTTGCCAACAGCGGGCCTTTCGGGCGCTTCCGCAAGAGGCCGATATATCTCCTCTCCGGGCTGCGAGTGGCCAAGGACTCCTTCTCCGTGACCAACACGACCGAGTTGAATACTTCAGTCGCAGCGGACGTGTCGGCTTCGGCAGCTGCTCTTGGCGCCTCTGTGCCGGTGGAAGCTGGCGGCGGCGTCTCGAAATCTAACGAGCGGTCCGAGTCGCATAGCTACAACACGGCTCCCGGCGTCATATTCGCTTACCGATTGCACGTCATCAGAGCAAAGTCAAACGGCAAAGCTGAGACAGACCTATTCTCGGACACGATCGCCTTTGCCACAGGCGAGAATGAGGATTCAGACGAAGAAGGTCAGCAGATGGAGTTTGTTGGTGTAACTGGGGGATTGATCAAGGGAGAGAAGGGCGTCAAGTCAACCGTGGAGGAGTATGATATTGGGGACGAGGCTATTGTCGTCTTCAAGCGCAAGGAGACTTAAGAACTGACGTACCGGCAGTAAGGAAACTCGATATCAATAGACATATTACGTTCATATTGTATCTTGCTCTTACACTGGGGTATCGAAATCTTCATCATCCGCTATTTTACCACTGCCAAGGCCCAACCTACGACTACCCGGTTCTCCTTAACAGAGCTAGCAGGTTTATTTACAGATATCTATCAACGTTCCATAGTAAGTGAGAAATGGCATGAAACCTAGCCTCGTCCGTATTGTTCACGCGCCAGAAATGAACCGGGTTTATGAAGAACCGACCGTCCGTTGCCTTTGGTGCCATTTCCCGAAATAATGCTTCCATACCCCGTGAGTCGTGTGCTCGCCGTAACGCCGTGTTGCTACTAGATGAAGGAAAGACTTGGGGCAATGCGGTGATATATGCTAGCATTATGGCGGCTATGCCAGCGGCCACAGCTGTCGCGACAGATGATCCTGGTCGGCACACACCGCGATACTCTCGTTCAAACTCGGCCGTGATTTCAGGAGGAATGCCGTCGCCAAAGGTGCCCAGAATGTGAGTCCCGTCATTCGGGCGCTGGGAGTTGAACTCGAGAAAAGTACCATGGCGGTTTGTTGCGTAGATGGATATGACATCTGGGTGTCGGGCCGGGAATGTTTCTGCTTCATCAGCCGAGTTTCCTGCACTGGCGAGGAATATTGCGCCGTCTTTGCGTGAAGACACTTCATGGATGGCCTGGGATATCCCCTCGTGCCTTCTTGGGAATCCAAATGACATGGAAATGATATCAGCTCCTTCACTTCCTGCCCATCGTATAGCCTAAATAGGTGTCAGCGGAAATCGCAGGCATTCTAGTCTTATGAGGGAAGTAAATACCTCTGCAATTTTATCCTGGCACTTGGCCAAGTCCTTGGTGTTTCTTGCAACGCGTGCAACCATGATCTTTGCGAATGGAGTTGACTCGAATGGCGTTGACTCTGCAACCAGACGAGCCATCAGACTTCCATGACCAAAATCATCCTTCTTGGCGGGTGAATCTGGATCCAAAAAGTCTCGAAAACATTCGATCTGCTCTACCCTGTCGTCACCATATTCTTCGTCTTGATAAAAAGGCATCTCGCAGTTGACACCCGTATCCAATATGGCAACTCGGATCGGAGCTGTAATCCCAAGCTGGCTCCATGTGCGGGCTACATGGGCGCTGATGCGTTTCAGATTTTGGATCCAGTTGCTTTGAGTGGTTAAGCCGCTGTGAAATGCGCCCTCCTTGGGTTTTATCTGGGAATCACGAGTTGGAGAAGGGCGTTGGGCTGTCGTTGCCGTCGCCGTCGCCGTCGCATTTGCAAGCTTGTTGATATAAGTTATCCCTGCCGAGTTGCTGTTAAAGCCCTTCACTGCCAACCATGCCAAGGGCCGGACAACTCGATTGTAGAGATTCTTCCTTCTCACAGACACATCATTCTGTTTCTCTGAGGGCTGTGGTCTCCTGTGGCTATGTTGTGCAGAGTCAAGGTCATTCGCGTCTTGAAGAAAGTTCCCGCCATCAAGGCAATATTCCACCGCGTCAATAAGATACTTCATATGTGAAAAGCCGCTCCACTTTGTCTTGCGAAGTGTCTGGAGCAGGTTCATAGCCGTTGTGTGATCAAAGTTGACCTGTGAATTGAGATTCTTAAAAATCCGAGTCGGGAATGGCTTAGCAAGTCCGATTTCGAGGAGAAGAATGCCTAGCGCAAATATACGTGGACAGCGGTGATTAAGTGGTATTCTCAGGTCGTATATGAAGTCTTCAACACGATCGCTTGGAGGGCCAAAAGGAAACGAAACGAAGGCTTGCAAAGGTAGGGCATCCTTGTGGTCGCTGCTCACTGTGGGCATGAACCAGATCGTCTCGCTGCTCCATTTTCTTCGCATCAGTTCTGAATCATAGAACTGCCAATATGTCCGTGCCACCGAGTAAGATAGCAGGACTCTGTCTCGGGGAGTCAACTGGTAATGCCGTAAAATGCTAGCAAGAGATATGCCCTGTCCAGCTGCTGCGATCGACTCTTGCGCTTCGGATCGAGGCAGTTGATAAAGGCCATGTCCGGGCTTAAGCTCAAATAGAATGCGAGAAAATAGCTGCTTCTCAACTAGGGCGCATATTCTACCCTGATCCAATACCTCCGAGTCCGCGGTGGTGTCAGAGTCACTTGATGGTCTAGTACCCGTCAGTTTAATCATGGCTCTTTGCCATCTCAAATGATGGGAAACCTACATGCTTAATCGGAACTCCTGCCAATTGGACATATCCAAAGACGACACAAGGATGCCAAAGGAAGCGCCGTCGGAATCTCCCTCCAAACAAAGCCTAGTTGGATGCCATATCGAATCGTCATTGCGTGTTTCGTGGAGGTTTGGATAACACTGACAGTGCTTCTGGAGCACTTCAAAAAGTATTTGGTTATATTTAGAATGGTCACGCTGGGTAATCTGTTGGAGACTTGGGGGAGGGCCCAAGGCCTCTTCAGCGCCAGTCGGGGCGAGGCTCTCATGCAGCCTACGGCAGTCTTGGCTGAAGCCATCTATGTCCGCCTTGTTCCCCGGGTTAGAAAAGTATTCGTAGATGGACCGTTTCATGCCGGATCGACTTTTTTTAGCCAGGAAGTCGTTACACTCGGCAACAATAAATCCTGGCAAGATGTGTATCTTCTCTGGCCACTAAGTCGAGAGACCTCCTATTAGTATTAGATATAGAAGGCAGGGAATAAATTAAACATACCATGCATAGTCCCACAAGATGCTTAAGCATATTACAGGAGAGCTGATTAATATCTGGCTCAATCCAGTACCGTGGAAGTGATTCAATGTACGGACAAACGATCTGCAGCCTTGTAGCAATTTCGCCTACCTGACAAAGGATGTCATTGGGCAACTTCTTGCGCCTGCTGCGACATATGTCGAGAAGAACAAGGGTAAACTGCTTGGCCCATGATGCCAGCATATACGCTGCATCGTCATCCGCCATTTCGAAGGGCGGAGAGCCGCGATGTCTTCAATAAATGAAAATGAGGGACTTGAAAACAGAAGCTGAAGTTGAGGTGCTCACGTGGGAGCTGAGCTGAAGTGTCTTCCCCGCTCAGTGGACCCGAGTAAGCAACGAGAACGAATAAGAGTGCCCCAATAAACGCTCCGAGTGTTTCTTCAAACTCAAGGCATATTATCACATCATCCCCGAGTTTCAACGGCATGGTGTCACGGAAATAGGACTAATTTGCTGCATTATTGCTACCTTGATGCAGCATGTCAAGCCGAGCGTCGTCACCAGACTCCGATCGAGCCGCAGCCACAGTCCTTGAACTTGCGCTAGATTGCGTTTCATTGTTGGAAGGTTGTTCCTCTTCGTGCCAGAATGGAAATGGCTCTGCCATGGAAACGAGACTGGCCGATCTACGGCTATGGGCTGATGGCGTGGGAGCAACGTCCACGGGAAATGCCTCTCTCGACTGGAGGTTTAGAAGCAGACCTCAAGATCTCTTGTTGGTGAAGACAATTCTGATCATGCTGGCTGATTTTATAGAGGACTATTCGACTCTACTGGAAGCAGGTCAACCGGTCGCCGAGGCCGTGGAACGAATTGATTCAACCATTGAGAATTTGGCCTTGATTGGGGTAGCAATCAGACGCACCGGCAAGGCGTCTCGGCGTCGAAGGGCGGACACACGATTTGATCCACGGGACTATGAGGACTTCAAACGATATCTCGAATGTATCATTAGTCTTCGTCCTAGCAAATCAGGTCTTCAGAGCGAGCTCAACCCTTCGAGCTTGAGCATGGTCCAAAAACGACTGATTGAAGCGAATCTCAAGAGACGGCATCGTTTTGCAATTGCTCAGAAGCGTTCGCGCAAACAAAGAGATGGCGGATCACGACAAAACGCAAACGATGATTCTTCCCACGCAGATGCTTCATCAAAAGAGGGGGGTGAGGTTGGATCTCAAAAGAGGAGAATAGCATCGAAGCAAATGGAACATCAACGAGCACCACCTACCAGAGGCGGTCTCACGGCTGCTTCAACAGCTGAGGGAACTCTTCAATATGTACAAAAGAGAAAATATGTCCCTGGAGCTGCGAGAACGCAGATTACGGCTCTCGCAGCCGATGCCGAGTTCCCTAGGCCGCCCCCGAACCCAGAGGGCCGTCGAATTGGCAAATGCCCATGTTGCTGTCAGTCCATCCTCATTGAGGAGATGATGGATCCTAATAAGTGGAGGTCTGTCGTATATCTCCCTTTGCCTTCTTCGGTCGACTAACAATAGGCAGACAGCACATTGTCGAGGACTTGTTACCATACACATGTATCATCGAGGACTGCCCGACGCAAACCGCACTTTTTAGTACTCGAAAAGAATGGGAGGCTCACGTCAAAACTGATCACGAGGTTCAACGGCGCTGCCCCTTGTGCGAGGAGAATGACCTGACGTTCGACACCGAAGAGGCAATCGTAAACCACTTTGGAGCAGAGCATGACGCGGATGTGAAGGAGCTCACTTTGGAAACGTTGCTTCCTTGGTCCGAAACACGGTCAATGGGAATTACCGCTTGCCCGTTGTGCTCCTCATATGGAAGAGAAGACTCCCCAGAGATCGTCGACCACGTGCTGAGACATGTTTACGAGTTTTCCCTACGAGCTCTCCCCTGGACGAAACCTTTTACGCATCAGCTTGACAAGCAAATCGGGACGTATAATCTACCCAAGAAAGACGAAGCTGCAAAACGGTTGGTAGAATGGATAGACGAGGCAGACTGCGGCCCCGCCACTCAGCTTCAACTATCCGCTTCAGAAAACAGGAACCAGGAAATGGGCACCCCAGAAGATGTATACGACATGGGATATGTCCCAGACGACGAATACTTTGATGATGAGTCAGTGGGTAAATCTTCGAGGCCTCAGTGGGCACAAACTGAGCCCTCTAGAGCCTCTGACTCCGTCGGCCTCTCAATTCCTTCTGCGACCGAAGCATCGGCAGTTTCGGATTTGCCTGGAGATGACCATCGAAATCAATTGGACTCGAGAGAACTTTTAGACACTGACCGCCGCCCACCCCTTCCCGCACCTACCGAGGCCTCCTCGTTTGGCTCCATCAGTTCAACGTCCAGTCATGGGACATGGTCAGGGTCAAGTGATGAGGAGGGCGTCACTCGCGCCAATCAGCTCACAAACAATCGCCCTGGAGCCGCCGCTAAAGCCGCCGCTGAAGTCCTAAGGAGAGCCACGGGGCAAAACCAGCGCTCCAATCAGCTCGCAAATAATGGCCCTGCAGCCGCCGCTAAAGCCGCCGCTGAAGCCGCCGAATTCCTAAGGAGAGCCAAGGGGCAAAACCAGCAAGACAAGCCTGGAGCTGCCGCCACTGAGTCTGAGGCTTCAAACATGAATGGCCTCATCAATCCCTCGAGTTCAAAGCCAAGTGACTGGAGCTCTGATGAAGCTCCGCTCTCCCGTGGGAGGGATAACATTTCAGCCGATGATCAAGATCCAGCGATACCTGGCCATCCTGCAGACAACCAAACAGGGTTTACGGACTCTGATGGCGAAGCACGACTGGCTGCTCAGAGAGGCAGGGAATCACCTCGGAGAGTCGAAGAAGCCATGACTGAAGCCAGTGCAGCTACTGATAATGGCTCTCAGGCTTCAAGCAGGAAGAAGGGTCGTACCATTCATATGCCAAAACCGAACTATAGCGACCCTCTCCAAGGCGACTCTTGGTTCTCAAGCAGACGCTCCGAAGCAAGAAAAGCTAATATTTCAGCCGGTACGGGTCAAAACCTAGCGGCATCTAGTCGACCTACAGATGACGAAACAGCCAGTCCGGTTTATGGGCGAGAAGCACGAGAAGCTCCTCGGAGAGTTGACGAATCTGCTCGAGGACTTGGCGAAGCCATATCTGAAACCACCGAGGAGCGTAAAGTTGATCCTACACAGGATCAACATTTTGCTTTTGCAGGTGAAGGTGCCGCCGAGGACCAAAAGAATTCTAAGGAGGGGGCTTATGAAAAGCGAGCTTATCATTGGGCATCATCGGCTTCGAGCCGGGCAATGTACCGCTCTTCCCCCTCAGAAGTCTTTCGTGAGGTTGTTGCTACAGAGGCAGCTGAGAGACCTGATCCATTGAAAGTGAGAAGGAAGGTGATATGGCAAGCTCCTGAGGACGATGGCGAGCATGACGAGGCAGCTTTGAAGGCATTTTCTGAGACCAAATCACAAGAAGAGGAGAGAAAAAGGCAACAGCGTAAAGCTACTTTCGAGAGCCAATCATATTTAGAGGGCAAAGCTGCTGAGAGCGCAGACGGTCATGGGGCATGGTCGACTCCAAGTGAGACTGATGACAGTCTCTTCACCCCGGAAACCCTTAATGAGGCAGCTCAAAGGGAATCCGTGAGAGTACCTGCTTCAAAGAGATTGATAAAGAAGAAAATGCGTGGCGCTACTGCCGAGGACGAAGCAGATTCGAAAGCACGCTTTGAGATGAGGTGGCAACAAGCGGAGATGAGAAAGGAACCACGTGAGTCTGCTATTGCGAGTCAAGAGAATTTGGAGGACAAAGCTGCTGAGAAGGTGGTTGATGACGAAATCTTGTTGGCTCCAAGTGAGAATGACAGTCTCTTCACCTCGGCAGCTGAAAGGGAATTCTTGAGAGCACCTGCTCCAAGGAAATTGATAAAGAAGAAAATACGCGATGCTACTGCCGAGGGCGAAGCAGATTTAGAGGACGCAGCTGCTGAGAGTGCAGTTGGTCATGAGATGAGGCCGACTCCAAGTGAAGCGAGCGACCGCTTTCTTCCCCCGGAAACAACTCCCAGGAGTGGCTCGACTTGGGATGCATCTCTTCGGGGGGAAGAGCCAGCGTGTGAAGCTACTACCGGGGACCAAGATGCTTCAGAGGACAAAGCCGCAGAGAGTGCAGACATTGTTATGCCGTGGCCGCCTCCGGGTGAGACAGATGACCAGTTTCATGTTCTGGACCATGGAGCTGAAGCAGCCGCGATACGAAGGAGGCGTCGCGCAGAGCGGCGAGCGACGCATCGGCGGCAGACAGATGTTGTTGATTTTGATTAAGGTGGACAGACAGAAACTAGTCGTGAAATAGACAAAGTAGAACCCAATTTCAGACTTATGCAAGTACTTGGGAAAGGTGGTTACTCAACATCGACGAAACTTGTCTTGAAGATTTACTCGATAACTTTCCGATTATTGCTAAAATGATGATGAATCCAGTCCTGTATCTACTGCCGCCGTAGAGTCACGACAGTTCCCAAGAGTTTCCTCTTTACACTGCCAACAGTCCCCAGAGTGATGGTAGCCACTCCATCGTCAAGCCAGCTAGTGTTCGAATCCAAGACCCGATGGTTGTGACAAAAATACTCTTTCGCGACAATGATTCCTGGCAAGATGTATACCTCCTCCGGCCACTTAGTTAAGAGACTACTCTTAAGCAGGGGGATAAAAGGTAAGGAATGAGTTCGATATATTATACATATCTTTATGAGAATTTAAGTATATCATAGTAGAGTTTGTTTTGATCTGGCTCTGTAATTTACCATCAACCTTAATTTCCATTTTTCTACAATAAGGGGTTCTACCAAGACTGATATGTACACGGCCTAACCCTGACCCAATACCCTACTCTGATAAGTTACACCTCGCAAAGAGTAAAAGTAAATTACGGCAGGTTTGAGGTCCTCCAACAGCCGATACAAACCCCCTAAATCCTCCTCGACGTGGCTTTTGAACTTAGAAGATGATATTGAGATTAAGGCAGCCAGTGCCCATTCCAAGGATTGATCCACCTTTACCCGAGGCAGGGCAGGATACAGTAGCATGGCAAGGCCCATCGCTAACCACGGTGAGCACGTTGGCACCAATAACCTGGGTTGCTTTCTGTCCGTCTGTGGCGGTTTCGTGGAAGGTGCAGGCTGCCAGGCCACCTCGGGCCCCGAGGGCAATGGCAACTGCAATGACGGCGGAGAACCTCATTCTGGATACAGGTTAGGTATTGAATTGGGAGAGGAGAGGGCAAGTTTGTACCTGATGATGATGATAAGTCTAAGTTGGTCTAGGAAAATGGACAAGGTAGTAAGAGTGAGAGAGATGGTGATAGATAGAGATACTTCGACGCCCAAGAGAGAGGTGGACAGATCGATACTTGTAGAAAACAGTTGGCCCCGAGCGACTAGGGGACACGGCTTCCACGGCTCCCAGGCCCTCAACCTTCAGCCAGTCCCTCCCTGCTCGCTTGTCCAGTGTCTCATATCCTGCCTGATGACGTCCGAGACTCTGCTCACTTGGCCCAAATCCTGTATGCCCCTGCATATGGGCCCTAATCAAGCAGGTGGCAAAAGCTCTTCTTTAACAATAGCCAATGACTCAGTCGACGCAAGAACACTGCCCTAAGCCTGCAGACCCATCAGACGATGAATTTGAGCAGCCGATCATTTAAAATTTTAGTGGCCTTGCTCCCCCCACGTCAGGCTTGAGTAGCCGGTCCGGGCCGGAGAGAAGCAAGGGTCAAGGATTATATTGATTGATCCAGAC